>ML438724.1:59174-171704 GCA_005239525.1 Nicotiana knightiana | reverse complement strand
TTGGGTTATTATATTTGACATCGACCGCCTTACACCATTTATTTAGGTGTAATTTGAGTGTATCAAATTTTGGCACCGTTGCCGGGGAATACGGTTTTGAAATTACTATTTAGTGTGTGCTTTACTTTACGTCTTCTTCCATTCCATCACACTTTGCTTACTTTGCTTGGTGTTACTAGGTAAACATGGCCGAGTTGGAAGAAGAGAACCGTTTTGTGGATATAGATGAGTATATTGAGGATACAAATGCCATTGTCCCTCCAAGAGTTGATGCTGCCACCTTCAAGGTGGAACACGGTCTAATCCCAATGCTCAACACAGAGGGGTGTTTCAAAAATTCCACCGATGATGATCTGACACAACATCTCAGAAACTTCTTGGGTGTGTGTGCGATGCACAAGAAGAATCACATTTCAGATGATGCCCTAAGGCTGAGGGTGTTCAAGTATTCACTAGTCGGAGAGGCAAGGAAATGGATCCAAAATCTACCACCTATTTTATTCCATTAATTCTTGGTTGAGCTCGTCCGAGCTTTCCTAGCTGAATAGTTCCCGCAAAGCAAGAAGTTCGAGCTTCGGGATAAAATTTCTTCTTAAAGCAACTACCGGGAGAGCATCTATATGAGGCATAGGATCGATTCAATCTATATCTAGTGAGGCCGCTGAATCATGGTTTTCCGGATAACATTTTGTTGGAGATGTTTTACATGGGCTTGGATCCTTTGAACCAATCCATAGCCAAAAATGCAGCTAATGGATCTTTTATGGATAAAACATTTGCAAGGGTCACACAAATTCTTGACAAGATGGCATAACATAACCAAGATTGGCACTCGGAAGATACTACGGGTGGAAATGCAAATGGTATTCCCTCCTTGACCAACATGACTAAGGAGAACCGAGAAAGAGATCAAGTAATTGTCGAGCTTGCTACCAACATCAATGTGTTGATCACGATGTTCACTGAAAGCCANGGAGGTCTACCCGTTTGTCTGTCTGAACCTGCACGCATGAAATGCAGCGTCCCCAGAAAAGGGATGTCAGTAGGAAATAATATACCGAGTATGTAAGGAAACATAATAATTGAACGTTTAAACTGAACTGATAATATAATAACTGAAAGTAACTAGAGTCAAAGATAATCTGAAAATATGCTTACCTGCTGATACTGACTCAACTCTCTCAATATAGTAAGTAAAATAGATGTTCGGACCTACAAGGCTCGGTATATATAACTGCTCTACGTAGTAGGCTCGCTCATAGGCGCTCGGCCATACTAGGATATGTATTTCAGCCATGTTGGGATTGCTCATAGTNGAATGTTGTGGAAGATGTGCAACCCTTGTCAAATGAGGATTGCGAGGAAGAAAATTATGTCAACGAAAGCCAAAAAAAAAGGTGAATGTTGTGGAAGATGTGCAACCCTTGTCAAATGAGGATTGCGAGGAAGCAAATTATGTCAACGACTCTCAAGGTGGTTACCAAATACAACCATGCCAAGGTCCTGGACAACAAAACCAATAGAGATCTAACCCGCAAGGGCAAGGCCATCAATAGTGGCGAAATGATCAAGGTAGTTCAAATCAAGGTAATTGGAGTAACAACAACAATAATTATTCAAATCGGAGTTCAAACCCCTATGTTCCACCAAAGGGGCAATAATCTATCTTTTTGCATTGGAAGGAAAGTTCTACAAGTGAGTCCAAACTGGAGAACATGCTTGAAAGAGTACTGCAAAATCAAGAAAGAAACGACACTTCAATGAAGAAAATGACCAAGCTTGTGGGTTCGCACATCGCATCCATACAAAACATAGAAATGTAAATAAGATATCTATAAAGAAAGCAAAATTCGAAGCAAAAGGACGCACTCTCAAGTGACACAATAGCAAACCCGAAAGGTAATGGGAGTGGTCCGACCTCTCATTGTATGGCAATCACAACTCGAAGCGGGAAAATACTTCAAGGAGAGAATGAAAAAATGGCCAAAGTTGAAGATCTTGAACAAGAGGTTGAGGTAAAATTTGAGGTGCCAATTGTTGTTGAAGCTGAAAAACTCCCGAAGGAGGTGAAAATTCAAGAAGTGGGTTGTAAAGAGGTCAAGGAAAAGGTAAAAGAGACACCAAAAGCTCTAGAACCAATTCCTAGACCTCCCCCTCCTTTCCCACAAAGACTTACCAGGAGGGTTGATGAGAGCAAACTCGAGAAATTCTATGACATTCTCAAGCAATTATCGGGGAACATTCCATTTATGGAAGCATTTAAAGAGATGTTGGGTTTTGCTAAATACTTGAACGACTTGATCACCAAGAAGAAAACCACCAAGAATGAAGTGGTGAATGTGACTCCCGGGTTAGTTCCATCATTGCAACAACCACCGTTCAAAAGAAAGAAGACCCCGGAGCTTTTACCATTCCATGCACTATTGGGTAGCACGATTTTGCAAGAGCTCTTTATGATAATGGGGATAGCATCAAATTAATTCCTCTTGCTATTTACAAGCAAGCGGGGTTAGGTATGCCGAGGCCTACAAGTATGAGGTTGCAAATGGCCTATAGTTCAATAAAGAGGCCGGTGGGGATTATTGATGATGTTATTGTGAAAGTGGGAAAGTTCCTCCTCCCCGTCGACTTTATGATCCTTGATTGTGATGTTGATAAAGAAATCCCTATCATCTTGGGGAGACTATTCCTTGCTACCGGAAAAGCACTTATGGATTCAGAACGAAATGAGATCAAGTTTCGAGTTAATGACGAAGAGGTTACCTTTCAAGCGAGTAAGGGTATGAAATTGCCACATGCATATGAAAGCATCTCAGTCATTGATGTTGTTGATGAGGAAGAAGAAGGCAATCGAGATGAAGATGGAAGAATAATGCCTTGCGACTAAGAGAATCTGAACATATAATCTCATACCTTGGTCATGGGCCACATTGCAAGACAATTTGTGATGAAAAATATAAAATTGAACGGGAAACTAGCGCTGACTAAACATCAATATCAAGTAAGGCCGACAAGGCCANCAACTCTCTCAATATAGTAAGTAAAATAGATGTTCGGACCTACAAGGCTCGGTATATATAACTGCTCTACGTAGTAGGCTCGCTCATAGGCGCTCGGCCATACTAGGATATGTATTTCAGCCATGTTGGGATTGCTCATAGTCGCTCGGCCACAGTAGGCTCGGTATATAACTTACCATCTGATCAGAGGTTTCCCAATAGGGGCCTGCCTACCGATTATAGCTCGATGGTGGTGAAAATACTGTAATACTGTATATATATAGACCCTCTGCTCTATTGACTGGAAGAAGACAATACTCAATTGAATATAAAGTCCCGATAAGAGAGAATATTGTAACTTATGAGACTAGGATAATATATATATAAATTCAGGAGTATGAACTTCTCGTTATGCCTCGTTATCAAACACATGTAGCTACAAGATCATGTCAAAATGAAGGAAGGGCTTAGACTTAACATACATGAACCGATTATCTTGACAATCCTTCTAACACATGTCAATCATGATGAAACACGTAATGGCGGATCAGAGTAGGAGAAAATCTGTATGATATTCTTGATATCATAGCACGTTATTTCTTATCCGACTAATAATCACTCCATAATCTACATCATCAAACAATTCTTTCGGCCTTCTTCTATCATGTCTTCAAAATTTCTCCAAGTTATATCATTGATAAAGAAACCAAACAAATCTAAACAAGGATTCATTATGCACATTGGTGTTATGTCCAAAACAAAGTTATATCCAAATACTTTCACGTGTAAAGAAGGGCTCTTATGTGTTATATCCAAAAAAAAGTCATATCGAAAGAGTTTCACGTGTAAAGAAGGGCTCTTATGTGTTATGTCCAAAACAAAGTCATATCGAAAGATTTTCACGTGTAAAGAAGGGTTGTTATGTGTTATGTCCAAAACAAAGTCATATCCAAAGACTTCACGTGTAAAGAAGGGCTCTTATGTGTTATGTCCAAAAAAAAGTTATATCCAAAGAGTCACAATAACTTAAGGCTTTGTTGTCACGTTGAAACTTATCCAAATGTCTTAATTAAGCTTATCCACAAATTCCTTAATTAACTTTGTTTATCCCCCACTAATCCAATAATTTACCAATTACCCACATAATTAAGAATTATCTCAAATTACTTAAAATATCACTCACTTTTGACACACTTTATACACCTTATAATCACGGTCATGTGGTACCATGTATGGCACTAGTCCATAAATACGAGGTATTATATCTTGGACCGTATTATATCTCCAAATTTCCAAACTTCAACGAAACTCATTTTATGCGATCTGCTTACCCTCTCACCTTCACGAATTTACATATCACTTATTTGAAATACCGTAATACTTATAATCCCAAAGTAATCTCATTCCCGAACTTACGTCGATTAACTTACTACAAAACTTTAATGTACAAAAATGTGGTATGTAACATCTTATTTCCGAGCTTTCATCAATTTAATTATGGCTATGTACGAAAACATGGGGTGTAACATCATTCCCCCCTTTGGAACATTCGTCCTCAAATGTTGACTGATCACTTAGCATTTTCATAACTTATGTCTTTCAATACTTTAGTACTCTCCTTTCCATCTTGGCAACTGCTATGTGAATAAATTCAAAGTCCAGGGCATTCCCCCCTTAGGCCTCCTTCTCACACCACGACTTGTAGTCGGAATCCTTCCAATCTCGTAATTGTTGCTACCTTTTATCATGCAGCATGTACGACTCTAAACTTGTGAGTGCGCCTATGCGATTCTTCTCTCCTTTTTCCTCCAGTTTTTAGCCAATATCTAGGCCTCACTTTGTAAACATATACAGAGCTTGACAAGATATCCCTCTGGGCATCTATAGGTATACTGAAATTCTTCATTCAGTATTTTGTCGAACTTACGAATATTGCCATGTATTATTTCATAGATCTGTTTATCCACCTGTATAACTTTATTGCATCTAGGTAGGTCATACTATTCCCTAACTCTTACTTTGATTTATCATTACTGAGGTCTGGTACCAAATTCCAGGTTACTCTTGTTGCTTATCCTATATGTATAAATCTAAGTCCTTTAATGCTTCCTCATTACTGTTCATCTTATGAATGACGGCCTAATCTCATCTCATTATTTGTGACTTTTGTCCATCCATTGTTGATTCACCTCAATATTGATCTAGAATATAACACCGATAATTTGAAAACTCTTAGGTAATCACTAGGACTCACATTGCATCGTGCAACATTTGAAGTGATTTTCCTGATCCACCTAGGGGCGATACGATACTATACTTCCATAACTATATTTCATAGCATCCCAATGTGATTTACCTTATGTGGGTATTTTAATCATGTACAATTCATGAAATCATTACTCAAACGAAGGCCCAAACATCATCCTTCATCTATCACAGTTACACCCTTACTCTATTACCAGGGCAACATTCCATCTCTTTTAAATGCTACTAGTCTTAGACTCCTTTGAGTTTATTCAGGCTATAGTGAGCTTTATATAACTTAGAGAAGCCATCAGCTCTCTTATTTTCATGGGCTTAATCCTGAGGACTTATCTATTCTCGTCACCTTCTCACTTGCCCTTTCTTATCCTCACTCCTGTCTTCCCAAAACCTTGTCTCTTTATCATACTTTAGCTTGCGACCTATACATATCTATTTATACTACTTGCAATCTTCCTTCAACTTTCTTGTGCCATAGATTTCCTTGTGTTATTTTAGAACGTCAAGCGAGGCATCACATCGTCTCTATCTCTTCTTTACTCTCTTAATTGGACCTCTCGATACCTATAAATCATCGACTGGAAGATATGCCATTGACGATGTTGCTATCATTCCTAGATACTGAATCCCCGCGCTTCTAGCCTTCTGTCCACAGTACGGACTATTCACAACCTTCTTCATTTAAGTATCTCGTACGTTGTTCACCTTTAACTTACTCACCTTAAAATCTCGCATCATATCTTCTATCTCTTTCATGACCTCCTTTCCATATAGGTATAATTCATATTCACAACTTGAAGCTCTATTATAATACTTGCATCTCTTGTGTATACACAATCCGGTGAGAGATTCATACTGACTTATTATAAGGATGGTACTTTTCTAACTGGCTTTATCGTAGAGCCGTTATAGAATATGGCTACTGTACTATCTCTATTGTACCTCTGATATTAAGAGTGATTCTGCAATGTCCTCAATCACGATTTCTATAATTTTCTGGGTCCAATAATCAGACTCCTGATTTATTTTGTTGATGTAACTCCTTAGTTTCCTCTTCCTTCTGATCAGCCTTTATGTAGGCTTAAGCTATCTTCTGATCTACGGCTCATGGTATTACTTTATCCTTTCATGGACTCTATGGAATATCCAGGATACAATGTTCTAACAATTCAATCCTTTGTCTATGACCTGGACTCAATTCTTTCTTTTAACTTATACCGGAGTCTACTACGGTTGTATGATTGTCAACATATATGTTGTTCATAAAGTAACTAACTCTGGATCATTGATCAAATACTTCCTTCGGTTCCTTCTCAACTTTCCTTAAATGCAAGCAATTGCTTTTCCTGGTCGTTCTGCCACTTGTTGCATGAATACTTGGCTTATCTTAGTGCCCATGCATACTGGAATTCTATACGACCCATATGATCTTGAATATCACCTTTTGATGATTTTTTTTTCTTTTTCCCGTCCATTAGCCACGATAGGTTCCACTTTCTTATGGAGTGCATACAATGTTATTGTGAGATTGTTGTTACACGGCCATTTCCTCTTTAGGTCCTTGTGCTTAGGTTGAAGCCTTCTTCCTTATTTCCTCAAGTAGTCTTTCGTTGTAGTACTTCAGGAGGACCTTCTGAATCTTGTAAAGCTATGAGCTTATTACAGACCTTTGGATGTCCTTCCTTGACTATAATTATCCATAGTTACTTACCTCCATGCCCTTGTGCTTGTAGGGTTCCTTTTGAACTGATATTTTGACTGTCTTCCCAATGGCTTTCTCTTTTATTCCCATAACATTCATATGGTATCTTTAACTACCCCAACTCCTATCTGAATATTTCTCAAGGATCACGATATCATTATCTGCGAGACTGGATTCACGATCTTGGGGTTCACTATGTTTATCTTGCATGATCTGTTGATTTGTTTATATCCTCTAGTCTCAACTACTAACTACTTGTTGGCCCATTCTCATACCAATATTTCGCGTTATATTTCTTGGGGTTATTTCATTTGTCTTAACTTACCTCTGGCACTCGCTCCTTATTTATCAAAAACATCCCAGGCCGGAACCCTTACTTCCTCTCCTTGACGTCGTGTTTGCATAATGTTTCTGAAACGTAGCATATCCGTAGGCTTTGAATAAGTGTAATCTCATCCCTTTTCTCATTTTATCGCATTCTTCCTTTACTATTCCATAGTTATCTGAACCCCTTAACTTCGACTTAGTACCATATCACACAATCTTCCCTCCTTTTTAGGGGGGGGAGGGGTACTAACATTTAATGTTGTGAAGATTTACCTATAAATATTTTACCTCTCGTATTTGGCGTCTTTTCACATCATCGATGACCCTTACTCGCCTCGCGGTGATCCTTCTGTACCAAGGATAATAAATTTCCTTACTCGCGAGGGTGACACTTAATATAACTGGAACATACCATCCCTTAAGTTGAACTTTGCTCACATTTCTTGCTTTAGGGAAACGTCTTCCTGAATGACCATTCTCTGAATTTCTCATGAATATTCTTCTGTTGTCCATTCTATTATCGCCGGAACAAAATCTGAAATTCTCATGATGTCGACCATTATTAAATTATTCAGTCCCTAATAGCCATACTGATTTCTATTACTCTGGAGGTCTAGCTTTTCCTTCTGGTAATCACATTAGAGTCACGAACTTATTTCTCGAAATGAGGATATGACTTTATGGCCTATACTCTTTTGTTGTCTCAAGTCCTATCACCTCTCGTCTCTTCCTTCACCTGACTATAAGCTCTGTAATACTGTCATTTTTTATATCTTCTGTTGTCATCCATGTATCACATCTTACTCATAATGCTTCCTCATCTCTCTTCTTATTTCCCTGCTAATATTTATGCCTATCACTTTCTTTTGAAGACTTCGACAAGACATTCTTTTATTTTTAGCTCCTCTTGCTTTATTCATTGGCTCTTCGAATTGCCTAACATTCTTTCTCGACTAGGGACGGGAGCCACACTAAGGTAATATTTATCCCTTCAAGGCTTCCAGTGCCTATCTTTGTAGTACTCATATCTAGCTGTACTATTTTTAGAGTTACCATTTGGGTGTCTCACAAGGAGATCTATTAGCATATTTGCAATATCCTTCAGAAATGTCAACTAGCACAAACAATCCATCCACCATTTTGGGTTACTCTAACCCCAATCGGATCTTGATATTCCGTCCTTCTCTTAAACCATATTTGTTAGCTCCCATAGGGCATGACTTAGATTGGTGTGGCCAATTGTACATACCTCTGTTATTGTTGAAGGTAACTAAAAAGGCTTATATTCCTCTACTTGAATTGTAAATACTGATAATCTTCATTAACTGGGCGCCTCGTACCCTTCTTCATCTTGCTTCTTTTACTTGTTGAAACTTGTATCTATCTTTCTAATCTCTCATTGTCTTTCACCATAGGGGTGGATAGATATTCCTGCCTTAAGGTTCCTTATCAAAAGGCTTCCACGTCTTAGTACACACATGATCTACTAAAGACCTTACATTTACTCATCATAAGCATCATGAAAAATCGACTTCCTCATACTCAACTCTTCCATAGCCACATTCAATCTCTTACCAATTGTCTTTCTGGATGTAGGTATAATCTTATCATGAATAACATAGAGTTTAGGAGTCTGAATTCTTACAAGTAAGCTCTAGCACACGATCTACAGTAAGAAGAAAGAGTGACACTCCTAAATTCCATGTAGCCTCATGCTTATAAGTGTGGTGCACAGCACACCCATAAACAAGACTCTACTAGACACGGATTGTAGATTCCCTAGGACAGAACTACTCTAATACCACTTCTATCACGCCCCAAACCTGGAAGGCGAGACCGGCACCTAGTGCCTCACCTATCCTTGCGTACCAACTTGCGACTAAGGGAATCTGAACATATAATTTCATACCTTCTCCATGATCCACATTGCAAAACAATTGGCGATGGAAAATATAAACCTAAAAGGGAAACTAAAGCTGACTAAACATCAATATCAAGCAGGGCCGACAAGGCCGTCATGACTACTACAGCTGACAAACCAACAGAATATATATACTACACTAACTAACATGATATGTCTACAAGACTCTACTGATAGATGTACTGTGATCGGAATAGGGCCCCGACCTACCCATAACATATATACACAAGATGTACATAAACTCTAGACCCGACAACTCTGAAGGACGTGAAGCTTACCGATCAAGCTGAACTCGGGCAACATCTACTGAGGAGGTCTACTCGCCTGTCTGTGTAAACATGCACGCATGAAATGCAGCGTCCCCAAAAAAGGGACGTCAGTACAAAATAATGTACCGAGTATGTAAGGCAATAGAATAAGTGAAAGTTGAAACTAAACTGATAATATAATAACTGAAAGTAACTGGGAGTTAAAGATAATCTGAAGATATGCTTACATGCTGATACTGACTCAACTCTCTCAATATAGTAACTAAAATAGTTGTCCGTCCATATAAGGCTCGGTATATATAACTTTTATGCGTAGTAGGCTCGCTCATAGGTGCTCGACCATACTAGGCTATGTATATCGGCCATGGTGGGCTCGCTCATAGGCGCTCGGCCATAGTAGGCTCGGTATATAACTTACCATCTGATCAGAGGTTTCCCAATAGAGGCCTGCCCACCGATTATAACTCGATGGTGGTGAAAATAATGTAATATTGTATATATATAGACCCTCTGCTCTCTTGACTGGAAGAAGACAATACTCAATTGAATAAAAAGTCCCGATAAGGGAGAATACTATAACTTATGAGACTAGGATAATATATATAAATTCAGGAGTATGAACTTCTCTTTATGACTCGTTATCAAACACATGTAGTTACGATATCATGCCAAAATTAAGGAAGGGCTTATCCTTAACATACCTGAACCAATTCTCTTGGCAATCCTTCTAACATATGCCAATCGCAACGAAACATTTAACGGCGGATCGGAGTAGGGGAAAATCCGTATGATATTCTTGATATCATAGCACATTATTTATTATCCAACTAATATTCACTCCATAATCTACATCATCAAACAATTCTTTTGGCCTTCTTCTATCATGTCTTCAAAATTTCTCCAAGTTATATCATTAATAAAGAAACCAAACAAAGACTCATTATGTATATTGGTGTTATGCTCAAAACAAAGTTATATCCAAAGACTTTCTCGTGTAAAGAAGGGCTCTTATGTGTTATGTCCAAAACAAAGTCATAACCAAAGACTTTCACGTGTAAAGAAGGGCTCTTATGTGTTATGTCCAAAACAAAGTCATATCCAAAGACTTTCACGTGTAAAGAAGGGCTCTTATGTGTTATGTCTAAAACAAAGTCATATCTAAAGACTTTCACGTGTAAAGAGGGGATATTATGTGTTATGTCCAACACAAAGTTATATCCAAAGAGTCACAATAACTTAAGGCTTTGCTGCCACATTGAAACTTATCCAAATGTCTTAATTAAGCTTATCCACAAATTTCTTAATTAACTTTGTTAATCCTCCACTAATCTAATAATTAACCAATTACCCACATAATTAAGAATTATCTCAAGTTACTTAAAATACCACTCACTTTTAACACACTTTATACACCTTATAATCACGGTCATGTGGTACCTTGTATGGCACTAGTCCATAAATACAGTGTATTATAGCTTGGACCGTATTTTAGCCCCAAATTGTCAAACTTCGACGAAACTCATTGTCTGCGATCTGCTTACCCTCTCACCGTCATGAATTTACTTATCACTTGTTTGAAATACTGTAATACTTGTAATCCCAAAATAATCTCATTCCCGAACTTACGTCGATTAACTTATGATGAAACTTTAATGTACGAAAATACGGGATGTAACATCTCATTTTCGAGATTTTATCAATTTACTTATGGCGTACGAAAATATGGGATGTAACAGACCATTTCCTTATGCCTTTTATTAATCAAATGCTTGATCGTCTAGCAGGAAGGTCATTTTATTGCTTCTTGGATGGGTATTCTGGATATAACCAAATCAACATCGCCTTAGAAGATCAAGAGAAGACAACATTCACATGCCCGTATGGGACCCTTGCCTTTAGTCGTATGCCATTTGTGCTATGTAATGCCCCAGCTACCTTTCAACGGTGCATGATGTCAATCTTCTCGGACATGGTGGAAGATTTCCTAGAGGTGTTTATGGATGACTTCTCTGTAGGTTGTGACTCCTTTGAGCATTGCCTTGACAACCTTAGACAAGTGCTCAAAAGATGTGAAGAAACCAACCTTGTGCTAGACTGGGAAAAGTTCCACTTCATGGTGGACGAGGGCATTGTTTTGGTCTACAAAATTTCTAAGCAAGGCATAGAGGTTGATCGGGCAAAGTTCGAAATCATTTCCAAGCTTCTTCCTCCCACTTCAGTAAAAGGTGTCCGAAGCTTTTTGGGGCATGCCGGTTTTTATAGGCGTTTTATCAAGGACTTCTCCAAAATTGCAAATCCCATGTGCAAGCTCCTTGAAAAAGATGCAAAGTTTGAATTCGATGAGTAGTGTCTCAAAGCTTTTGAAGAATTGAAAGAAAAGCTCACCACAGCACCTATTATTGTCACACCTTATTGGTCCCTTCCATTTGAACTCGTGTGACGCTAGTGGTGTAGCTATTGGGGAGATACTTGGTCAACGGAATAACAAGATCCTTCATCCTGTCTACTATGCAAGCAAGACACTCAATGGCGCATAAATGAATTACACTGTGACTGAGCAAGAACTGCTTGCCATTGTCTATGCTTTTGAAAAATTTCGAGCCTATTTGTTGGGGTCCAAAGTGATAGTTTACACCGATGTTGCTGCTCTCCGCTATCTTATGGAGAAAAAGGATGCTAAAACAAGATTGATTAGGTGGGTCCTTTTGTTACAAGAGTATGACTTTTAAGTCAAGGACCGGAAAGGGACAGAGAATCAAGTTACGGATCACCTATCTAGGCTTGAAGAGGCGGGGAGACCAAAAGAAGATCTTGAAATTAATGATGCCTTTCCAGATGAGCACATATTGGTATTGTATAGCACATTTTCTCCTTAGTATGCAGACATCTCTAACTTTTTGGTTAGTGGCCTTATTCCCGGCTGATTGGAAGTTTATCAAAAGAAAAAGTTCTTGCGGGAGTGTAGGCAATACTATTGGGAGGAACCCTTTTTGTTCCGTATTTGTGCCGACAATATCATTCGGCGTTGTATTTCAGAAGATGAGGTAATGCAGATTCTCAAGTCATATCATGACTCCCCGGTTGGGGGCCATCATGGTGGAAACCGTACTGTGGCAAAAGTGCTTGAATGTGGCTACTATTGTCCATTGATCTACCAAGATGCAAATCAAATGGTCAAGGCATGTGATCAATGTCAAAGACAAGGGCCAATTTCTAGAAGACATGAGATATCTATGAACTTTGTAATGGAGGTCGAGATCTTTGATGTGTGGGGGATAGACTTCATGGGTCCCTTCGTGAGCTCTTATGGCATGACATATATCTTGGAGGTTGTGGACTAGGTTCCAAATGGATCGAGGCAATCGCCTTACCCAACAATTAGGCAAAGAGTGTAACCTCTTTCTTGAAGAAAAACATATTTACGCGGTTTGGTACCCCTAGGTCCATTCTCAGTGATGGTGGTTCTCACTTTTGCAACAAGGCTTTCACCGGGATACTCAAAAAGTATGGCGTCAAGCACAAGGTGTCCACCCCTTATCATCCTCACTCGAGCGGCCAGGTTGAGGTTTCCAACAAGGAGATCAAAAACATCCTAGCAAAAACTATTAATGCAAATAGGAATGACTGGTCAAGGAAGCTAGATGATGCATTGTGGGCATATTGCACAGCATTTAAGACTCCCATTGGCACCTCACCATACCGGTTGGTTTTTGGTAAGGCGTGTCACTTGCCAGCGGATCTTGAACATAAGGCCATCTGGGCATTGAAAATTTTGAATCTTGATTGGGCCGAAGCTGCTAACCTAAGAATGACACAACTCAACAAGATGGAAGAATTCTGTCTCCATGCTTATGAGAGTGCAGCCATGTATAAGGAGAGAATGAAGTTTGTTCATGACAAGAAGATTTTGAAGCGGGAATTCAAATCTGGTAACTTGGTCTTACTCTTCAACTCAAGACTTAAGTTATTTCCGGGCAAACTCAAATCCAAATGGTCCGACCCGTTAAAAGTTGTGAATGTGTCCACCTATGGCGCTATTGAATTGGAGTCGGAGGACTTTGAACTTTCAAAGTAAATGGCCAATGGGTCAATAATTACCTCGGTACCATAGGAGAAAGGAACTTGGTAGAACAATCCGCACTCAAGGATAGTCCTACACCAGCCCCCACCAATGATTAGCCAAAATGGGGTCAACATCGTCGTGCTGCGACGTTAAATCAAGCACTTCTTGGGAGGCAACCCATGTGTGGTAACATTCTTTTGTTAGGTTTTAATTTTTGTAGGTTTAGTTGTTAGTGTTGAGCAGTTTGACATGTGTGTTAGAATGCAGGTAGCTCAAAATACAACGAAACAGGGTACAAGGACTAAGAAGAATGAAGTAAAGAAGAACATGTGGTCTGCGGTAACTATGCGGACCGCATAGTGGTCGCAGACACACTCAGAAAAAAATTCAAGTGTTGTCCTCAAAAATGCGGTGGGATTTCTATTTCTGCAACCCGCATAAGAATTATGTGACTGTATAATGCATCGCGAAGTGAAGTTGAGCGAACCAACCACTAACCCATCGCATAACATATATGCGACCGCATAATGTGTTATGCAATCTACTTGTCCGCCGCAAAACTCACAGGTATTAACCCTAACCCTTTCGCATTTCAGTTACACACCCTCACTCTCACTCGCACACAAGCACCGCACAACACAAACAAAATCAAAAACAAAAAAAAATAAAGAACAAGAATAAAACATCGGATTAACTACACAAAATCAAAAAAAGATCGGACTTGCACAGAAAGACCTCACCTAGTTCGTATCTCAGAACAAATTCTTCAACTGCTCTGATATCAGGTATGTAAATTTTCCTCCCTCTCTTGCTTAATTACGTTGAAGAAGATTATGTGTTTGCATTCCCTTTTTCCCCCTTCTTCTCAATCCTTTGATATGTGGATCAATGTGTGCCTAATTAATTCGAAAACTTATTGTTTGGGGGCACTGATGCTTGGGTTAAACTGGGTTTGAGAGATTTAATCCACATGATAGGAGTAAAGAACATGGGTTGGGAAATGTTTCCATGTCATAGGTGGGCAATGTCTGACTTTGGGTGTTAGGGACTCTGTAAGTTGAGTGGGTCGACCTTTTGACTAAGGAAGACGATCTTTGCAATCCACATAACTGGTTTGTGGTCCGCAGAGTCCTCGCATTTGGTTCCCTAGGTAGCCTGTTAAGAAGAAATTCTGCAATTGGGTTCGCGATCACAGAATTATTTCGCGGACCGCGAAAGTGCCGCAGACTGAGGAAGATAAATTGCCACATCTGGTGAGCAAAAACGCGACCACTCTGTGGTCGCATAACTTGTTGTACGATCCCTTTTTGCGATCATGTTCTTTTTTTGGCTTTTGAGTGGTGTAATTTTGTGATGGGTTTGCGTCTCGCAGCATTGTTATGCGATCGCATAACTCATCGCAAATGCTTTTTGCTTCTTCTAAATTCTCTCAATATGTTTCCAATGCTATGTCAACTACTCACTCACTGATTCATTGACAGGAATGACACCAAAGAAGTCTCTCGCATCGCGATCACCTCCCGCTTGAGGAAATAAATGGGTCGATGCCCTGAGCCAACAAGCACAACAATCCAAACGCCCAAGGCCTGAATTAGCCAGAAGCATATCTGAGAACTCCTCCCAGACTGAAGAGGAGGAGGCACAAACTGATCTTATTCCATCCGTTGACCTCCATGCTGAATCACGCTGGAAAACTGGGGAAGATCTTAGATTTGGGGTCACCGGCTCTTGGAACCTGTACAGAGATGGCTTAGTAAATAGAAACATTCTTGAAGAGAAGCAGCTAGGCCTTAACGGTTTAAAAGAGCATTATCTCATGTGATTGAAAACATTAGAAAAAGTCAATGGGAGTTCTTCACTCAAGTACCGGGGAAGTATAACGAGACACTCATGAGAGAATTCTATGCTTCTTAGGCTGCCTCCAGGAATGCGGAGCAGAAGTGGAACCGTGTATTCTTGAAGTATGTCCATGTTCGAGGGGTCCAATTACTCTGTGATTCTGCGTCAATCACCGACATATATTTTGAGCATTGGTCGTAAGGCACGGCTGACTACGATGTCAAACTTGCCAATAAGGAATTCGAGCGTGCCTGGGTTTCTTCCGTCATAGCCAAGGGAACTCCCTCCTCGATAGTTCCATGCCAAAGGATTCACAAGAGGGATCCCATCCAGGAAGTCCGGTATTGGCTCAATTTATTTTGTTCCCGTCTAATGCCTACTAGAAATGAAACTGACATAAACATCGAAAAGGTAATCCTTATTTCATGCATCATGATGGGCACCAAAGTTGATGTGGGCGAAATTATATTCCGGGAGATTGGGATTAGAGCAAATCAGAAAGAAACATCACTTCCCTTCCCGTGTTTGATCACTACTTTATGTAAAGCTGGGGAAGTGCCTCATATCCCCAAACATGACCTCCTCGAAAAGGCTCTCTAAGATATTGACATCACCCAGATTAGTGATGCAGTAGAAAAGGTGATAGACAACCCACTAGAGACTTCACTCACTCCTACATCAGACTCAGCAGCATCTGTTGCTCCCTCACTGCCTGACACTCCCTCCGCACCAGCCATCTCTGCATCAACTCCTAAACCAACCACTACACCGCCACCTGCTTCCTTACCAGCTCTATCAAAGCTGGGTCTACTGGCACAACATGCCAATGCCAAGGTAGAAAGACTAACAAAAGAACTCCCGGCTCTTATCCGGCAAGCACTAACCTTTATCCAAGCCTCAGTGAGCGTTCTTCAATAACATCATCAATCCTATGAAGATCGACTCAAGAACTTTGAAGTTCTCCTTGAGAGGGTCAAGCGAGGTGAAGCTGGAGATATGCCTCAACTCTAAAAGGATGTCACTGAGCTGAAATCGGAGCTGCACAAGATGCAAAATTTGGAGTTTGACTTGACCTCCCTTCTCTCAAAGGAAATGGAGCAGGGCACTGGCATCTCCCACATTCCGAGCCAGCTGCACAAGATGAAAAATTTGGAGTTTGACTTGACCTCCCTTCTCTCAAAGGAAATAGAGCAGGGCACTGGCATCTCCCACATTCTGAGCCTGGACCTTCACTTCACAAACCTTATGACAGCTCCGGAAGCCCAGGGTACTGAGACTTCAAAAGCTCCGGATTTCGTTGTGCACATTGACACTCATTCAGAGGAGGAATCCGGAGAGTCTAAGGGGGAGACTGATGAGGGAGACACTGGGGAGAAGGAGACTTATGAGGAGGCATGGCTTGAGGAGAATGAGGATCAACGGGACAATAGAGGCAAAAAAATTGTTGTCTCTACAGATACACAGGATGAAGAGGAAGTAGATGTGCAGACAACAATTGAAAATTCTATTACAGACATGGTCGCCAAGGCCAATCCCTCGACCACACAGCCATCACTGAGTGAGGATAGAATCTCCCATGTCCCAGACCCAGATCCACAGAAGGTGGAGCTTCCTATTCTAGCCTCAGATACCACCACACAGTCTGTGGTTCCACCTATCGCTTCCATAGTGCCATTTGGCCCCACAGTTGCCCTGAATGTTCCAGCCCCTCCTAGCGCCTAGTGCGCCCCAGGAAGCCCCTAAACATTTCTTTTACTTTCTCAATGCATTGGGGACAATGCATACCTTTTGGTTGGGGGATACCAATGAATTCCCCTTGGTTTTTCTTTGCCAGGTTCTTTCCCAAGGGTGTAATAGTAGAACCATGGCAGTAGCACAAAATGTTTTGACTTGTTTGGTGTTGTTGTTCTAGCTTCAAGCATGTGATAAGTTTTTGTTAAGTAAATTACACCCTTCTAATTTTATAAATAAACGGTTAGTCATTCCTGTGAACTCGAAACTCGCTCTTTGAATTTATTCTTACTCAGAATCTCAAATATCATATGATGAAGCTTTGAGTTTCCTTGCATTCACTTGAGGGCTGAAATTATGTTGAGTCGAATAGTTCATGCATTGTGAGTGAGTGAAGATTTGTATAAATAATGCATATGCTTAACTTGTGATATCTAGAACTTTCCCGATTGGTTTCTTAGTGCAACTCTCGGGTTAATGATTGGGTGCTGAAATGATCTTAGGCTCTCTTTGTGATTGCTAGCTAATTTTGACCAAATTGACCTCCATGATACATCAATTACCCTATTTACCCCTGTTGAAACTTTAACCTTTTATTTGGCTACCAAATTACAAACCTTTACCCCTTTGTGAAATAATTCCCTCTTTTGTACTCATCCTTTCTTGAACGATTAAGAATAAGGTTAAAAACCTAAGTTGGGGGTGCCGGAGTAAAGTGGAAATTTGTAAGGTTGACTATTATGTGTAGAAGAAAAAAAAACAAAAACCTCAAAGTTGTATATGTGAAGATACTCAAGCTCCAAAGGAAAAACAAAAGAAAAACATTTGTATAAAAAAAAAGAAATGGAGTGGAGTCTTTGAAAACTGAAGAAATACTTTGAGATGGTTCTATGTCAGTAACTCGAGGTCAATAAGTGCTATGTAGTAAAGAAGCAAAGTGTATGTAGAGTTCAAGGAGAATATAGCCACTACATTACCAAATATTCGTCCAACCCGTCCTGAAGCCTACACTACAACCTATGAAAAGTCATTGGTGATCTACAACCAATTATTCTTAAGATAGCAACGAGTTAAAATAAGGGCAGGCATATGGACTGATACTTGTAGCATTTAGCTTTCTTTCTGAGTGCAAGAGTGTTTGATTTGATCCCCTGTACATATTTGTGAGTTGGGGATTTTCTTTGTTGAGAGCGTGCAGGAATTGCAAGATTTAGCAGAAGCTAGGTTCTTGAAGTAGAATAAAAGTGCACACTTAGCTGTGGGTAGCATTCTGTCATTTTTCTTGAGGCTCGAAGTTTACAAGTTGATTAGTCAAATTGCTAAATGATCATTGTCTTCCATGAAGGGTGAATAAAAGAAGTTACATGCTTGTTAGTTGGCATTCAACCCCATCTACAGTCACTGTTGTTTTGTGATCCGTCAAAAAGAGAGTAGTGTATGATAGGATGATTTTGTTTTAGTTGCTTGAGGACAAGAAAGAGTCTAAGTAGGGCGTGTTGATGTGCCGTAGAATTTTGGCACTTTTGATACTAATTACATAGACTTTAGCTCGTCTTTCAAAGCATTTTTAGTTATTTCTTATGAAGTTTTGGTGTTTTGTGGTGTACGAGACTTGAAAACCCAAAAATACGGAAAAGAAGTCAAAACCCATAGAAGGGTAAAAATGCGACGGGTCTGTGACCGCACAAGTGATGTGCAGACCGCAAACCAACCGCAGACTAAGGCAGGTTTCCACCCCTTGAAGAGAGGAATATGTGGTCTATTATGCGATCGCATAACGCTTCTGCGGATCGCATAATGACCTCATAATTTCAACAGGAGATTCAGCGAGAGCACATTTGTGATGAAGTCTGCGGTCGCATAATCACTATGTGGACCGCATAATAGATCTGCGATGGGGAACTGGAAACTAGGGGTGAAATTATGTACCGACCTTGCAAGTCTATGGAACGCATACATGATCTGCAACCATTCTGCAGTCGCATATGTGTTCTGTAGGGGTATTTTTGTCCAACTTTGACCGTGGCTTTTGGCCCACTATAAATAGATTTACTAGGATTTTTGTGGGGCATCTTGTCTGAAAAAGAGGCTACATTGAAGGCCTTGAATACACCATTATTTTGGAAGCTTTTAAATAGAGAATCTTGTTTCTTTGTAAGCTTTATGACTTATTTATTGCTTTGTTCTTGGATTCTAGTATGAGTAGCTAGTTTTAAATACTAAGGTTGTGGACCCTAAATGTAACGACCCGGCCGGACGTTTCGTGAGATTAACCCTGTTTCCCCTATTTCTGCTTTATCATATGTTTCTTAGCCTGTTTCTGTTGTGTTAGTTCGGTTGGTTCAGGTTCGGAGTGGTCGTGGTGAGAACTGAGACACTTAGTCTCTTAAAGTAGCTTAATAGTTGAAAAAGTCTACTGGGAGTTAAATTATTGGTAAATGACCTTGGAATGCAGATTTTATGGCTCGGATAGCTTCGTTAGGTGATTTGGGACTTAGGAGTGTGTTCGGAATGAAGTTTTGATGTCCGGTGTAGAATTAGGCTTGAATTGGCGAAAGCTAGTCTTTTGGCAATTTTCGGTCGGCAGGGAAAAATAGGCTATCGGGGTCGGAATAGAATTCCGATAGTTGGAGAAGTTTTGTAATGTCATTTTGGATATGTGTGCAAATTTTCTGGTCAATCGGATGTGTTTTGGTTGGTTTCGGCATTACTGGCGAAATTTAGAAGTTTCAAAGTTCATAGGCTTGAATTTGATGTGATTTTAGTGTTTTTGCATTGTTTTTGGTGTTTCGAAGGCTCGACTAAGTTTAAATGAGGTTATGGGATGTGTTGGTATGTTTGGTTGGGGCCCCGAGGAGCTCGGGATTGATTTCGGATGGTTAACGGAGGTTTGGACTTAGGAATTACAGCAAAAATTGTTGGTGGTGTCATTTTGCTGGTGTGGCCGCACCTGCGGATGGGGAGCCGCAGGTGCGATGGCCGAAGGTGTAAAGGTCATTGCGCAGGTGCGAGAAGAGGTCAGGTTGGGGAAGCTGCAGATGCGAGGCATGGGCCGCACCTGCGAAGCCGCAGGTGCAAGAATTGGATTTTTAGTGGATTTTTGCAGGTGCGTACCCGGGACCACAGGTGCGGGTCCGCAGGTACGAAGAATGGTCCGCAAGTGCGGGTTAACTGGACAGAAAGTATTAATGGGTGCCTCCGCAAAATTTTGCCATTTTTCCATTTTTGCATGCGGGTTGAGCTAGTTTGGGAGCAAATTGAAAAGAGAATTCGAGAGTCTTCAGTGGAGGTAAGTTTCCTGGATTAAAAACTAGTTTCTATGTTATTTTGTGACGGATTAAGCTTGGAAGGAATTAAAGTAGAAAATGTTAAGAAAAATGGGAGGAAAATTTGGAATTTTCTTTGGTGATTGGAGTGGGCAATTGAGGTCGTATTTCCGTAAATTTGGTATGGGTAGACTCGTAAGGGAATGAGGATTCTAGTTTTGTGATTTTTATCGAATTTCAAGACATGGGCCCAGGGCTCGGGTTTGGCCAATTTCGGGAATTGTGCTTAAAATTGTTAGCTTTCGATTGGGTTTTGTTCCTTTAGAGTATATTGATGATGTTAATCTGGTTTTGGTTAGATCCGGAGCATTTGGGAGCCAATTCGAGGGGTAAGAGCATCACGGAGTAGCTTTTGGGCTGTTTTGAGGTAAGTAACGATTGTAACTCTAAACCTGAGGGTATGACACCCCGTTATCTGATATTGTTTTGGTAAATGAGGTGACGAGCGTGTGGGCGTACACCAATAGGGATCGTGACTTGGTATGTCCCGTAGCGACTTTTAAGCCGCGTATTCGATTTGAACCTTATGACATCCTGTATTTTCAGAAGTTTATACTTGTTTATGGTCTGTGATCCATGTTTGGGGACTCGTGCCGACCTGTTTAGACACTTAGAGGTACCTTTACACTATTCTCACACTATCCTGACAGAACAATTGTGAACTCACTCATGTTTCCTACTTGTTGTTATTCTCACTATTATTGCACTGTTTGAAACTCTGAGAGGTATTTTAGGCTGAGTCCCGTGAGTTGAGATGAATTGCCCGAGTGGCTTGTGAGGATGACTGAGTGAGGCTTAGCGCCGAGTATGTGAGGATATTTATGGGACGGGCTGCACGCTGCAGCAATATAAATGTTATATATTATATATGGATCGGGTTGCACGCCGCAGCAATATAGATTTTATATGGGTTGGGTTGCACGCCGCAGCAATATAGATTATATATGGGTCGGGCCGCACGCCACAACAATATAGATTATATATATATGGATCGGGTTGCACGCCGCAGCAATATATGTTATATATATGGATCGGGTTGCACGCCGCAGCAATGTACATATTGGATCGGCTGCACGCTGCAGCAGATATAGCGCTTGGGCTGAAGGAGCCCCTCTAGGAGTCTGTACACCCCCAGTGAGCGCAGTCGACTATTATATGGATTGGGTTGCACGCCGCAACAATATAGATATATATAGATATATAGGTGTTGGATCGGGCTGCCCGCCGTAGCAGTTGTGTGTATTCCTGGTACTTGCTGAGTACGAGTGTCTAGTGTGAGCATGAGATACTGATAGTGGAGTCACGAGTAACTGAGAGGCTTGCCCGAGAGGCTTTATTGTGAGTGATACGGTGCCCGAGGGGCTTATATTTTATGAAACTACTGTTTTTCACTCTCCTTTACACTGAGCCTCTGATGATAATGTTGGACCAATGTTTTTATGCGAGATTTTTAAATGGAAAATGGAGTTTTATGAAATATTCGGAATGTAGATTTCTGACTTGATTTATTCATTTCCACTATTATTCATTATATGGATTCACATGATTTATAAATGCTCGTCACTACACTCAAGTTTTTAGTTACTTTGATTATTTACTGAGTTGGCATACTCACGTTACTCCCTGCACCTCTATGTGCAGATCCAGGTACCGGACCATCTCATTAGTTGATTTCCGGACGTGCTTGGAGTTGTTCGAGGATCGAGGTAGCTGCTCAGCGTCCCCAGCTCACCTCCTTTCTTTTCCTCAGTTCATAGTTTTTGTCTTTTGTACTTCAGGCTTTAGTAGTAGCAAGTCACCTCATTGTACATTGTATTTACAGTCTTAGATGCTCATGACAGTTGGCTCCAGGTTTTGGGGAAGTGTATAAATTGTTAATCCCATTTTGCTGTTTTAAAATCTGCTAATTTTAGGAAGTTATGAAATATTATGATAGTCTGAAATGGTTGGCTAGCCTAGTTCTATGATAGGCGCCATTACGGCCGGCTTAGGATTTTGGGTCGTGACACTAAATGGGTGTAATATTAATGGGTGTTTACCATTGAATATATATATAATGGTTGATTGATATTTATTCATTTCTTATGCTTCATCTATTGTTGGTGGTTGCAAACATTAACTAATTCCATTTTACTCTATCTTTACTTGGAAAAGTGGGTTAGGGTTTGGTAGAATTGAATACCAAAAAGCCAAGGCTTTAAACCTTGTTTAATAGAATCTCTTAGGAATAAGTGAGTTCTATTTGGCATAAATTGGTTATTCTTAATTGCAACTCTTTTATATTTGAGAAAATCATAAAGAGAAAATAGTACTCAACTATTGGGAAATATTGGGTAGTCACTTAGAAACCATTTCCATATCAAAGGACCTTCCATTAGAAATATGTAATATTTAACACTGATAGCATTACATTCCATTGAAGGGGACACAACCTTGGTTTCCTTAATCAAATTAATTACATTCTCACAATAAAATAGTTTTATTTATTACACATAATTACAACACTCTTTTTAAGCTAACAAAATAGAATTACGACACTCTTTTTAAGCTAACAGAATAGAATTATGATTTAAGTCAAGTTTTACACTATTCAAGCAATCTTTTCACACCTATTCCCTATGGGATTCGACCCCAACCTAGTTGGCTTATTATATTTTTCATCGACCGCCTTACACCATTTATTTAGGTGTAATTTGAGCGTATTAAATTTTCAATTTTGATGACGTCCAAATCCACTACAAAAAAAAGTAAATGGACACGGTCGCATGCAATATAATTTACCCAACCATGAGTCGAGGTCCAATCCCACAAAGAACAATATGTAGGCGATTAGGTGTGTAAGACAATTATCACTTATTGTGCTAAGACAAACACTTAGAAATGATTTGAGAAATATTTATATCTAAATGCAATAATAAAAACTAACCTAGAAAGCAAATAAAATGATCAATGGATACAAGCATGGATGCATCGGGATTTACACTCGAGTAATGATCCAATGTATTTCACGATTTTACAAATATGAGCAAGTTTATGTTAATTAGCCTCGGGTAACAATTTTATATTAGCTTTTTCCGAAGACTAACAATACTTACTAATTGAATTATCCCTAAAACAATTAAGAGATTAAGCAGACCCAAAAATGGCTACAAGTAGTTCAATCATATCCCTAGGTAGAATCTATAAAATGAGGATTAAAGCCTCAAGTTCTTGTTAACTAATCTTTCCCAACCCCAAATTATCTTTTCCAAAATTAATTCGAGGTTAATGGGCAAGACCTAGGGTTAGATAATCCCTTTGGAAACATTAAAGAACAAGAATAGTTGAAGAAATAATAACTCACTTCAATATAAGTAAAAATCGTTCAATACATAAGCACAACAAGATATTTAATCCACACTTTAAATATGAATATTTTCATAAAAAAGATTCAAGTATTGTAAAAAATACTACTCACTTAAATATTCAATACAAAGCAAGGAAATGAAGAAATGAGCATAAATGAGTAAGAAATTCTCAACCAAAAGCTTCAAATCTTCAAGACCCAAGTGTGTGTGCAAGAACCCGAGCTTCCAAAACTTGTCTTGTCTAGTTTAAGGACTGAAAATAAGCCAAAGATATTTTACAAATGAGCTAGGTCAGGTATTAAATGGGTTGGGGCCAAAAAATGTGAAATTACAGAAGTATCCAGAACTGAAGCATGATTTTCGCATTTGCAAACACTGGCTTTCTTCTTGAATATCGCATTTGCGAGAAAGACTTCGCATTTACGAAGTTTGACTGTCTGGTTGACTTCACATTTGCAAAGCCCTTTTTGCATTTGCAAACTCTGCTTGACTGGGTTGACTTCGAATTTGTGGAGTTCTTCTTCACATTTGCGAAGACTGTTTGCTTCGCATCTCCCACTTCTTTGTCGCAATTGCGACAACTGAGGCCTTTTCCCAGATTTTCTTCTTTTTGACTCATTTTCAGTTGGTTTCTTCATGATCACTTCTAAATACATAGAACCTATAAAATATAAGTAAACGACATTCAACACGTGATTTTATCAACTAAACATAGCAAAAAGCTAAGATTAAAGACGAGATAAGTTGGTAAACTACCAACTTATCACCAATTCCCCAGCAACTTTTATGCATTTAGTGCACAGTGTGTTCGGGCCTTATCTTGACTCCTTCATTTTGTTTATTGACGACATTCTGGTGTACTCCCGGACTTGGGAGGATCATGAGCAGCACTTGAGGATTGTGCTTCAGACCTTGAGAGAAAAGAAATTTTATGCAAAATTTTCAAAGTATGAGTTTTGTCTAGACTCAGTGGAATTCTTGGGTCATGTAGTATCGAGTGATGGGATCAAGGTGGATCCGAAGAAGGTGGAAGCAGTGCAGAGTTGGCCTAGACCATCATCAGCTATGAAGATCCATAGTTTTCTTGGCTTGGCGGGGCATTACCGTCGTTTTGTAGAGAGATTCTCATATATTGCAACACGTATGACCAGGCTGACCCAGAAGGGTGCTCCATTCAGGTGGATAGAGGAGTGTGAGGAAAGCTTCCAGAAGCTCAAGACAGCTTTGACTAGAGCCTCAGTATTGGTGTTGCATACAAGTTCGGGGTCCTACATTGTATATTGTGATGCGTCGCGGATTGGTCTTGGCGCGGTGTTGATGCAGGACGGTAGGGTGATTGCCTACGTATCCTGACAGTTGAAGGTGCATGAGAAGAACTATCATGTCCATGACCTTGAGTTAGCAGCTATTGTTCATGCCTTGTGTCACGCCCCAAAAATTGAGGAGCGCGACCGGCGGTCAACCGAGTAAACCCGACTGAGCAAGCCTGTTAGGTTTCATTCTACCCAAACTAATTCATGAATAAAGAGGAGATGAACTCCATTAATCATACTTTGTAAATATTTCATTTTGTTTCCATTAGCAGTTTCAACGATAATATCCAAAATATTACAATTTTTTTTATAGATATGAAGAAAACATATTCGCCAAATACCAATATTTCTAGTTTAATTCCCAATATCAAACACCACCCACAACCTGTCTACGGTGCCTCTAAGTACAATTGAAGAGTAATATGGAAATGCCACTAACAAGGCTCTGGATATACCTCAAAATATAAAGTACACGATAACCAAATGACACAGGACCCCGAAATGAAGTGGGGATCACCAAATTAGCTGAAAAGGCATACCGCTATCACTGATCATTGCTGCCTACTGTGGAACCACCTGCATCAATTAAATATGTAGATCCCCCGGCAAAAGGGGCGTTAGTACTGTCGAATAATACTAGTATGTAAAGCTAAAATCCATCTTTCAAAATAGTATAACCATGTGAGAAAAGGAAAGCCATAGAAACAACAAGTCACAGTCAACAATATCCACATGCGCAATTGAAACATAATAATTTTCAAAATACGAAAGTAATACATATTTTTAGTTGGGAGATCTTTAGTACCGATAATACCACAGTTCATGATACCACTATCCACAATACCACTTTTCACAATGCCACTATTCATAACGCCACCGTACTCTTGGCACGGAGTCCGATCATGACCCGATCGGCTAGGTCATCTCACTGGAGACATTCTCTACAATCTCAATTCCTGTTTCAATTTCGGTTTCAATTTCAAACACAATACCACCATGTGTGTGGCATGGCATTCGATCACAGCCCGATCGGCTAGGCCGTCTCACTCAATACATTTCATTTTCCTTCAATCATCTCTTTCCATATTTCCCCTCACATATTTCAATTACTTCGGCACTAGTGGCCACAATTGTTATATCACACTTGGCACTTGGTCACATTTCATAATTCGAGTTCTCTTCCCATATTTCACATTATGATCAATTTCATCAAACAAGCCTTTCAGTTCAAGATATTAAGTACACACAAGAGAAATTATGAATCGTGGGCATATAGAGGCTTTCACATACTTTGGCAATTTAACACATATTCCATATCTTTAACACATCTTCAAGTGACAATATAGCATAATGGGAGCATTCAAGTGCATATTGCACATACATTCTTACAACACAAGCACGTTTGGAACATCATTTTTTACATCAATCAAGGTTAGAACTTACACCAAATGTATGGGCACCATGCGAGTTCAATTTCTAAGAAGAGAGAGTTTTAGCCGTGCATACCGCGATAGCGCTTTTAGGAAAATTCTACTTTTAGAAGTCATTTTAAAACAGTTGAGGCGAGGCTCCTTTCGTAATCTGTTTCATATATTTTCTCATTTCATAGGCATCACTAGGCACAATTATAAACGTCATCCACACTCTATTTCCCCAGTTCATTTAATTCATTTTCAGACATCTTTATAGTTTATCAAAAACTAGACACATTCAATCAAGACATTTAGTACACATAAGAGAAATTAGGAGTATTAAGCATATCGAGTTTTCCTCGCCTAATTGGTATACCATTTTTTATTTAAAGTACAACTCAAAGTCGTACCATTTTAATAAGCAACCCATACTTTAAACATATATCGTTCAATATAAGTCTCGTTTAGAATAATCAAGTTACTTGAATTTATAGGAGATAACCCGGAACATAGAAATTAGGGATTTGGGCCGATCATACTTAAACTTATGGAAAAATTATGGAATTCAATTCCGAGAGAGGAAGTTTATCCAACATACCTTATTTGAGCTTTCCTTAATTTACTACAATGCACCAACACCTCTAGCAATGATAATCTATGGGAAGATAGTGAAAATTGATTAATAATTAGAAGGATTTCCCATGGTGTAACTCTCTTAGCAATTTCATTAAACACCTAACATGTGAAATAGGCTACAATGTTCTACAATGGAAATCCCTTCTTTCCTCAATCAATTTCGACAAGAATGTAACGACCCGGCCGGTCATTTCATGATATTAGCCCCGTTTCCCCCATTTCTACTTTATCATATGTTTCTTAGCCTATTTATGTTGTGTTGGGTCGGTTGGTTCAGGTTCGGAGTGGTTGTAGTGAGAACAGAGACACCTAGTCTCTTAAATTAGCTTAATAGTTGAAAAAGTCAACTGGGAGTTGACTTATTGGTAAACGACCTCGAAATAGGTATTTTATGGCTCGGATAGCTTCTTTAGGTGATTTGGTATTTAGGAGTGTGTTTATAATGAAGTTTTGATGTCCAGTGTAGAATTAGGCTTGAATTGGCGAAAGTTAGTTTTTGGCGATTTTCGGTCGGCAGTGGAAAATAGGCTATCAGGGTCAAAATGGAATTTCGGAAGTTGGAGTAGGTTTTTAATGTTATTTTGGATATGTGTGCAAATTTTCAGGTCAATCGGATGTGTTTTGGTTGGTTTCAGCATCATTGGCGAAATTTAGAAGTTACAAAGTTCTTAGGCTTCAATTTGATGTGATTTTGGTGTTTTGCATTGTTTTTGGTGTTTCGAAGGCTCGACGAAGTTCGAATGAGGTTATGGGATGTGTTGTTATGTTTGGTTGTGGCCCCAAGGGGCTCGGAATTGATTTCAGATGGTTAACAGAGGTTTGGACTTAGGAATTTGTAGCAAAATCGTTGCTGGTGTTATTTTAATGGTGTGGCCGCACTTGTGGATGGGGAGCCATGGGTGTGATGGTCGCAGGTGCGAAGGTCATTGTGCAGGTGCGAAAAGAGGCCAATTTGGAGGAAGCCGCAGGTGTGAGGCATGGGCCGCACCTGCGAAGCCGCAGGTGCGGAAAAGGACTCGCAAGTGCTGAGTTTGGACTTTTAGTGTGATTTTGCAGGTGCGCACCTGGGACCACAAGTGCGGGTACGGGGCCTCGAAGAATGGTCGGCATGTGCGGATTAACTGGACATAAAGTTTAAATAGGTGCCTCCGCAAAATTTTGGCATTTTTTCATTTTTGCATGCGGGTTTATCCAATTTGGGAGCAATTTGAAGGAAGAATTCGAGAGACTTCAGTGGAGGTAAGTTTCCCGGATTATAAACTCGTTTCTATGTTATTTTGTTACGGATTAGGCTTTGAATTTGTGGATTAATGGCATAAATTGGGGGTTTAGGGCTTGAGAAATTGAGTCTTGTAAATTAAGGAAATTAGGAGTTGTTTGTGGTCGTATTGTGATGCATTTTATATGTGTAGACTCGGGAAGGGATAAGGATTCTTGTGACGTGATTTTCATCAAATTTTAAGACATGGGCCTAGGGCTCGGGTTTGGCCAATTTCGGGAATTGTGCTTAAAATTGATAGTTTCGATTGGGTTTTGTTCCTTTAGCGTATATTGATGATGTTAATTTGGTTTTGGTTAGACTCGGAGCATTTGGGATCCAAGTCGAGGGGCAAGAGCATTGCGGAGTAGCTTTTGGGCTGTTTTGAGGTAAGTAATGAATGTAACTCTAAACCTGAGGGTATGACACCCTGTTATTTGATTTTTTTTGGTAAATGAGGCGACGCACATGCTAGGTGACGAGCGTGGGAGCATGCACCGATAGGGATTGTGACTTGGTCCGTCCCATAGCATTTATTAAGCCGCGTATTCAATTTGAAACCTTGCGATATCCTGCATCTTAGAAATTTATACTTTTTATGGGATGTGAGCCATGTTTGGGGCCTTGTGCTGACCTGTTTAGACCCTTAGAGGTACTTTTACACTATTCTACTACTATCCTGATAGAACATCTGTGAGCTCAGTCATCTTTACCACTTGTTGTTATTTTCACTGTTATCACACTGCTTTGAAACTCTGAGAATTATTATGGGCTGAGTCTCGTGAGTTGAGATGAATTACCCGAGTGGCTTGTGAGGATGACTGAGTGAGGCCGAGCACCAAATATGTGAGGATAGTTATGGGACGGGCTGCACGTTGCAGCAATATATATGTTAGGCCGAGCGCCGAATATGTGAGGATAGTTATGGGATGGGCTGCACGCCGCAGCAATATATATGTTATATATTACATATGGATCGGGCTGTACGCCGCAGCAATATAGATTATATATGGGTCGGGTTGCACGTCACAGTAATATATGTCTTATATGGATCGGGCTGCACGCTGCAGCAATATATGTTATATATGGATCGGACTCCACGCCGAAGCAATATACATATTGGATCGGACTGCACGCCGCAGCAAATGTAGCGCTTGGGCTGTAGGAGCCCCTCCAGAGTCTGTACACCCCCAGTAGGCACAGTCAACTATTATATGGATCGGGCTGCACGCCGCAGCATATGTTGTAAGGATCAGGCTGCACATCGCAGCAGTATAGATATATATAGATATATAGGTGTTGGATCGGGCTACCCGCAGCAGCAGTTGTGTGTATTCCTGGTACTTGTTGAGTACGAGTGTCTAGTGTGAGCATGAGATACTGATAGTGGAGTCACGAGTGACTGAGAGGCTTTATTGTGAGTGACACTGTGCCCGAGGGGTTTATATTTTATGAAACTACTATTTTTCACTCTTCTTTAATCTGAGCCTCTGATGATAAATGTTGGATAAATGTTTTTATACGAGATATTTAAATGGAAACTGGAGTTCTATGAAATATTTGGAAATGTAGATTCCTAACTTGATTTATTCATTTCCACTGTTATTCATTATATGGATTTACATGATTTATAAATACTCGTCACTATACTCAAGTTTTTAGTTACTTTGATTACTTACTGAGTTGGCGTACTCACGTTACTCCCTGCACCTCTGTGTGCAGATCCATGTACCGGACCATCTCACTAGTTAATTCTTGGACGTGCTTAGAGTTGTTCGAGGATCGAGGTAGCTGCTCAGCGTCCCATCTCACCTCCTTTCTTTTCCTCAGTTCATAGTTTTTGTCTTTTGTACTCCAGGCTTTGTAGTATAAAGTCACCTTGTTGTACATTGTATTTACAATTCTAGATGCTCATGACAGTTGACTCCAGGTTTTAGGGAAATGTATAAATTGTTCATCTCATTTTGTTGTTTAAAATCTACTTTTGGGAAGTTATGAAATATTATGATAGTTTGTAATGGTTGGCTAGCCTATTTCCGTGATAGGCGCCATCACGGCCGGCTTAGGATTTGGGGTCGTGACAAGTTGGTATCAAAGCCTAGGTTACATAGGACTCAACGGTCATAAGCAGGTTTAGTAGAGTCTTGCGGATCGGTATAGAGACGTCTGTACTTATCTTCGAGAGGCTGCAGAATCCTTAGGAACAATCTCATTTTCTTGAATTTTGTCGTGCCATTTTGTTGATTCTGGAAATTTAAAATTCCGTTGTTTCATTCTCTCACAGATGGTGAGTACTCGCGCTACCGATCAGGGCAATCAGCCACCAGCTAGACCAACGACGGGTCGAGGCCGTGGTAGAGGTAGGGGCCAGCCCGTGCAGCAGCCAGGGCAGTACCAGTTGATCCCCCTACTATTCAGGATCAGGTCCCCGCCGCAGATACTCCAGTGGGACAGGATCAGGCACCGGCAGTACCTATTGTTATTTCGGCTCTTCAGGAGACCTTGGCTCAGATCTTGACTGTGTGTACCACCCTTGCTCAGGAAGTTTCCGCTACTTTTCAGGCCGAGGTAGGCAGTTAGACTCCAGTTTCCCGGACACCTGAGCAGGTTACTCAGGGCCATCAGACACCAGTGGCGGTTCCAGCCCAGCTGGTTGCTTTAGTTCAGGACTTCGTGGTCCCAGCTATGCCAGATGATGAGCAGTGTATGCTGGAGAGGTTTAGTAGACTTCAGCCTCCGACATTCAGTGGTGCTGAGGGTGAGGATGCCCAGGGTTTTCTGGATAAGTGTCAGCGGATGCTTCGTACTGTCGAGATTCTTGAGACCATTGGGGTCTCGTTTGCTACTTTTCAGTTTTCTGGTGCTGCTTTCACGTGGTAGGAGTCTTTTGAGAGGCGTAGGCCTGTTGGTTAAGCACCCCTCACCTGGCAGCAGTTCTCCACTATCTTCTTGGAAAAGTATGTACCCCTCTCACAGGAAGGAGCAGCGCAGGCATTTTGAGCATCTGCGTCAGGGGGAGCTATCAGTGATGCAGTATGAGATGCGGTTTTCAGAGTTGGCTCGTCATGCCACCGAGTTGGTCCCTACTTATAGGGAGAGGATTAGGAGGTTCGTGGATGGCCTCACTTATCAGCTTCGCCTTTTTATGACTCAGGAGAGAGTATCAGGTGCTCCCTTCAAGCAGGTAGTTGATAGTGCTTGAGATTTTGAGTCGGTTCGCCGCCAGGAGCGGGTAGAGAGGGAGGCTAAGAGGCCTTGTGGATCGGGTGGTTCTAGTGGTGCTTCTTCCAAGGGGCAGATTCAGCATGGTATAGGCCATTCGTTCAGGCCTCCTCGGTCAGGCCGCCCAACCTATAGTGGTGCATCTTCGGGGCATGGTCCTCGCGGTTCTCAGCCAGGCCATTCTTCATTCGGTGCCCTTCCAACCCTGAGTGCATATCGAGCACCATCAGCTCAGGGTTCCTCCATGCATGGTTCTCCTAGTGGTTATTCTAGTGCCAGGGGTTCATTTCAGTCCCCATCTCCAGCTCCAGGGAGTTTTTATGAGTGTGGAGAGTTCGCGCATATGAGGAGACAGTGTCCTCATCTTCTTGGAGGCCCATCTCAGCTGAGGAGCCATCCTTAATCTTAAGCTCCAGTTATTTCACCACTCACCCAGGCAGCCAGGGGTGGTAGTCAGTCAGCTAGAGGCCGCCCTAGAGGGGGAGGTCAAGCAGGTGGAGATCAGGCCCATATGTATGCGTTTCCAGCCAGGCTAGATGTTATGGCCTCCGATGCAGTGATCGCAGGTATTGTCTCAGTCTGTCGCCGAGATGTTTTGGCTTTATTTGACCCTGGTTCTACATATTCCTATGTTTCTTCATATTTTGCTCCTTTTTTGGATATTCCCTGTGAGTCCTTAGTTACATATGTTCATGTGTCGACTCCGGTGGGCGACACTATTGTTGTGGACAGTGTGTATCGGTCGTGTGTGATATCTATTGGGGGTCTGGAGACCCGAGTGGACCTACTGTTACTCAGCATGGTCGATTGATGTTATATTGGTCATGGGTTGATTATCTCCGTGTCATGTTATTCTAGATTGTCACGCTAAGACCGTGACCTTAGCTATGCCAGGGTGTCCGCGGGTTGAGTGGAGAGGTTCTTCTGAGTATGTGCCTAGCAGGGTGATTTCCTACCTGAAGGCTCAGCGAATGGTTGAGAAGGGGTGTTTATCGTATCTGGATTTTGTGAGGGATGTCAGTGGTGAGACTCCTGCTATTGATTCGGTTCCTGTGGTCCGTGACTTTCCGGACGTGTTTCCTGCAGATCTGCCAGGCATGCCACCTGACAGGGACATTGATTTTGGTATTGACCTGGTGCCAGGAACTCAGCCTATTTCTATTCCACCTTATCGTATGGCACTAGAGGAGCTGGAGGAATTAAAGGATCAGCTTCAGGAACTCCTAGATAAGGGGTTCATTCGGCCTAGTGTGTCACATTGGGGTGCACCGGTGTTGTTTGTAAAGAAGAAGGATGGTTCTATGCGTATGTTTATTGATTATCGGCAGTTGAACAGAGTTACGGTGAAGAACCGGTATCCCTTGCCTCGTATAGATGACTTGTTTGATCAGTTGCAGGGTGCCAGGGTAGTTTCCAAGATTGACTTGCGTTCCGGCTATCATCAGTTGAAGATTCAGGGTCCAGACATTCTAAAGACTGCTTTCAGGACTAGATATGGTCATTATGTGTTTCTGGTTATGTCATTCGGGCTGACCAATGACCCAGCAACCTTTATGCACTTGATGCACAGTGTATTCCGGCCTTATCTGGATTCTTTCGTCGTCATGGTTATTGACGATATCTTGGTGCATTCCCAATCCCGGGAGGATCATGAGCAGCATTTGAGAGTTGTGCTTCAGACCTTGAGAGAGAAGAGATTGTATGCAAAAATTTTGAAATGTGAGTTTTGGCTTGATTCAGTAGCGTTCTTGGGGCACGTGGTGACCAGTGAGGGTATACAGGTTGACCGGAAGAAGGTAAAGGCAGTGCAGAGCTGGCCTAGACTGTCATCAGCTACCGAGATTCGCAGTTTCCTTGGTTTGGCAGGGTACTATCGCCGATTCGTAGAGGGACTTTCATCTATTTCAGAACCTATGACTAGACTGACCCAGAAGGGTGCTCAGTTTAGGTGGACTGACGAGTGTGAGGAGAGCTTCCAGAAGCTCAAGTCAGCTTTGACTACAGCTCCGGTGTTGGTTTTGCCTACGGGTTCAGGCTCTTATGTAGTTTACTTTGATGCCTTGAGAGTTGTCCTGGGAGCAGTTTTGATGCAGGACGGTAGGGTGATTGCCTACGTGTCCAGACAGTTGAAGGTGTACGAGAAGAATTATCCAGTGCACGATCTTGAGCTAGCAGCTATTGTTCACGCCTTGAAGATTTGGCGTCATTATTTGTATGGAGTGCATTGTGAGATTTTCACTGATCACCGTAGTTTGCAGCATCTGCTTAAGCAGAAGGATCTGAATTTGCGTCAGAGGAGGTGGTTGGAGCTTCTCAAGGATTATGACCTCACTATTTTATATCATCCGGGGAAGGCCAATGTAGTGGCCGATGCCCTGAGTCGCAGAGCGGAGAGTTTGGGGAGTTTAGCCTACCTTCCAATAGCAAAGAGACCTTTAGCACTTGATGTTCAGGCTTTAGCGGGTCAGCTGGTGAGATTGGATCTATCAGAGCCCCCCCGGGTATTGGCTTATGTAGCCTCCAGGTCTTCTCTTTATGATCAGATTAGAGCACGCCAGTATGATGATCCACACTTGCTCGTTCTTCAGGACATGGTCCATCGCGGTGATGCCAGAGATATGGTTATTGGTGATGATGGGGTCATGAGGATGTAGGGCAAGATTTGCGTGCCCAATATGGATGTGCTTCGAGATTTGATTCTAGCTGAGGCCCATAGTTCACGGTATTCCATTCATCCGGGTGTCGCAAAGATGTATAAGGATCTGAGACAGCATTATTGGAAGAGGCGGATGAAGAGGGATATTGTTGAGTTTGTGGCTCGATGTCTCAACTGTCAGCAGGTCAAGTATGAGCACTAGAGACCAGGTGGATTGCTTCAGATATTAGATATTCCGGAGTGTAAGTGGGAGCGAATCATCATGGACTTCGTAGTTGGACTTTGAGGAGGTTTGATTCTATATGTGTTATTGTGGATCGGCTGACCAAGTCCGCGCACTTCATTCCTGTTGGTACTACTTATTCTTCGGAGCGGTTAGCTGAGATTTATATCAGGGAGATTGTCCGATTGCATGGGGTTCCAGTTTCTATCATTTCTGACAGGGATACTCAATTCACATCTCAGTTTTGGAGGGTTGTGCAGAGGGAGTTAGGTACTCAGGTTGAGTTGAGCACATCATTTCATCCTCAGACCGACGGGTAGTCGGAGCGTACTATTCAGATTTTGGAGGATATGTTGCGTGCCTGTGTCATTGATTTTGGGGGTTCATGGGATCTTTTTCTGCCACTCGTGGAGTTTGCTTATAATAATAGTTATCAGTCGAGTATCCAGATGGCTCCGTATGAGGCTTTATATGGTAGGAGGTGCAGATCTCTGGTTGGTTGGTTTGAGTCGGGCGAGGCTAGGCTATTTGGCACAGACTTGGTTCAGGATGCGTTGGGTAAGGTGAATTTGACTCAGGAGCGGCTTCGCACGGCGCAGTCTAGGCAGAAGAGTTATGCGGACCGGAAGGTCCGAGATGTGTCTTTCATGGTTGGGGAGAAGGTGCTGCTAAAGGTGTCACCCATGAAGGGTGTTATGAGGTTCGGGAAGATGGGAAGGCTGAGTCCCCAATTTATTGGTCCTTTTGAGGTGCTTCAGAGGATTGGGGAGGTGGCTTATAGGCTTGCCTTGCCTCCCAGCTTATCGAGTATTCATCCGGTGTTCCATGTTTCGATGCTCCGGAAGTATGTTGGTGACCCGTCTCATGTGTTGGACTTCATCACAGTTCAGCTCGAGGGTAATATGTCATATGAGGTAGTGCCAGCGGCTATTTTGGATCGTCGGGACAGAAAGCTGAGGTCTAAGGATATAGCTTCAGTGAAGGTTTAGTGGACAGGACAGCCGGTGGAGGATGCCACCTGGGAGACCAAGTGGGAGATGTGGAGCAAATATCCTCACTTATTCGAGACTCCAGGTATGTTTCTAGACCCGTTCGAGGACGAACGTTTGTTTAAGAGGGGGAGGATGTAAAGACCCGACCGGTCATTTCGTGAGATTAGCCCTATTTCCCTTTGTGCTTTATCATATGTTTCTTAGCCTATTTATGTTGTGTTAGGTCGATTGGTTCAGGTTCGGAGTGGTTGTGGTGAGAATAAAGACACCTAGTCTCTTAAATTAGCTTAATAGTTGAAAAGGTCAACTAGGAGTTGACTTATTGGTAAACAACCTCGGAATGTGGATTTTATGGCTCGGATAGCTTCGTTAGGTGATTTGGGACTTAGGAGTGTGTTCGGAATGAAGTTTTGATGTCCGGTGTAGAATTAGGCTAGAATTGACGAAAGTTAGTTTTTGGTGATTTCCGGTCAGTAGTGGAAAATAGGTTATTGGGGTCGGAATGGAATTCCGGAAGTTGGAACAGGTTCGTAATGTCATCTTGGATATGTGTGCAAATTTTCAGGTCAATCGGATGTGTTTTTGTTGGTCTCGGCATCATTGGCGAAATTTAGAAGTTTCAAAGTTCTTAGGCTTGAATTTGATGTGATTTTGGTGTTATTGCGTTGTTTTTGGCAAAATTCGAAATTAAGAAGGATGCAGGGCAAGCTATGTGTGCCTAATGTTGATGGTCTTCATGAGTTGATTCTTCAGGAGGCTCATAGCTCGCGGTACTCCATTCATCCAGGTGCCACAAAGATGTATCAGAACTTGAGGCAGCATTATTGGTGGAGGAGGATGAAGAAGGACATAGTGGAGTATGTGTCTTGGTGCCTAAATTGCCAGCAGGTGAAGTATGAGCATCAGCAGTCGGGTGGGTTACTTCAAAAGTTAGAGATTCCGAAGTGGAAATGGGAGCGGATCATTATGGATTTTGTTGTTGAACTCCCACGGACTCAACGAAGGTTTGATGTAGTTTAGGTAATTGTGGATAGGCAGACCAAGTCAGCTTATTTTATTCCTGTGGTGACTACATATTCTTCCAAGCAGCTGGCTCGAATCTATATCCGCGAGATCATCAGGCTTCATGGCGTACCGGTATCTATCATCTCTGACCGGGGTACGCAGTTTACATCACGGTTCTGGAGGGCCGTAGAGCATGAGTTGGGTACTCGAGTGGAGCTGAGCACATCATTTCACCCTCAGACGGATAGACAGTTCGAGCGCAATATTCATATATTAGAGGATATGCTTTGTCCATGTGTGATGGAGTTTGGAGGGTCGTGGGATCAGTTCTTGCCACTTGTGGAGTTTTCCTATAACAACAGTTACCAGTCGAGCATCTAGATGGCACTGTATGAGGCTCTGTATGGTAGGTATTGACGGTCCCCAGTGGGTTGGTTCGAGCCAGGCGAGGCTAGATTATTGGGTACAGACTTGGTCCAGGATGCCCTCGATAAGGTGAAGGTTATTCAGGATCGACTTTGCACATCTCAGTCCATACAGAAGAGTTATGCGAACCGGAAGGTTCGCAATGTAGCATTAATAGTTGGAGAGCGGGTCTTGCTCCGTGTATCGCCTATGAAGGGCGTTATGAGGTTCGGGAAGAAAGGAAAGTTGAGCCCAATGTATATTGGCCCTTTTGAGGTGTTGCGGCGTGTTGGGGAGGTTGCTTATGAGATTGCCTTACCTCCCAGTCTAGCAGGAGTTCATCCGGTATTCCACGTGTCTATGCTCTTGAAGTATCACGTTGATCCGGTTCATGTGTTGGATTTCAGCTTAGTCTAGTTGGACAAGGATCTATCTTATGTTGAGGAGCCAGTGGCTATTTTAGACAGGCAGTTCAGAAAGCTAAGGTCAAAGAACATTGCTTCTATGAAGGTGCAGTGGAGGGGTCAGCCATTCGATGAGGCGAGGGAGACCAAGCAGGATATGCGCAGCCAATATCCTCATCTTTTCACCGCCTCAGGTATGTCTCTATACTCGTTCGAGGACGAACGATTGTTTCAAGAGAGGGAGGATGTAACGACCTGGCCGATCATTTTGAGAGTTATATCCCCGCTCTCGCTCTACTGCTTTGCCCGTGTCTTTTTCTACGTATGTGTCTTGCGGGGAGGTGTTGGTTGTGGTTTCGCAGTGTTCTGGGACACTTAGTCCCTAAACAGAAGCTTAAGTCTTAGGATTTTGACCGTAGTCGAAACTATGTGAAGACGACTCCAGGATGGAGTTTCGTCTGTTCCATTAGCTCCATTGGGTGATTTTGGACTTAGGGGAATGTTCGGATTGTGTTTTGGAGGTTTGTAACTCATTTAGGCTTGAAATGGCGAAAGTCAAAGTTTTGGAGATTCTGACCGGTAGTGGACTTTCAGATATCGAGGTCGGATTCCAATTTCAGAAGTTGGAGTAGGTCCGTAAGGATGATTATGATTTGTGTGCAAAATTTGGGGTCAATCGGGCGTGGTTTGATAGGTTTCGGCATCGGTTGTCGAATTTGGAAGTTTCAAGTTCTTTAAGTTTGAATCGGAGAGTGAATTAGGTTTTTAGCGTTGTTTGGTGTGATTCGAGGGCTCGACTAATTTTGTATGGTGATTTAAGACTGGTTGGTATGTTTGGTTGAGGTCTCGGGGGCCTCGGGTGTGTCTCGTACGCTTACGAATGAGATATTAGACTTATGTTATTGCTGAAGCTATTGCACCTGGTGTTATTGCACATGCGCACTTTGGGCCGTTGGTGCAGTGTGGTAAAAAGCGGCCATGGAGTCACAGAAGCGGCTTTAGACCTACCCAGCTGGGACCGCATATGCGGCCATAGTTCCACAGAGGCGGAAGAGGAGCACAAATGCGGGCTCGCAGAAGCGGTCCTTGTTCGCATATGCGGACCCAACCCCTCTTAAGTCAGTTTTGCACCTGCGATGAAATTCCCGCAGGTGCAGTACCTAGGTGCGGTTGAAGGCTCGCAGAAGCGAGTTTACTAGGCAGAAAAAGGGAATTTCGAGGGTTTGATTCCCATTTCGATTTTGGGGCTTTAAGAGCTCGGTGTGAGGCGATTCTTCGAGGCTTCTTCAAGGAAATTGTTGGGGTAAGTGGTTCTAACTCGGATTGGGCTATATTTCATGAATCTATCATTATGTTTGTCTTCTAATTTGGGATTTGAGTTGGAAATTTGGGGGGAAATGGTAGAAACTTCATAGGCTATAATTTCGAGTTTTGGAAGGTGATTTGAGGTCGGATTTGAGTAGTTTTCTATGGTTATACTCGTGAGTGAATGGGTGTTCGTATTTATTGACTTTTACCTGATTCTGAGACGTGGGTTCGGGAGGCTTTTTGGGACGATTTCTTAATTTCTCGCTTTAGCTTAGATTTCATTGACTATATTAGTTTCTTATAGCTATATTTGTGGTATGTAATTGGTTTTGTCTAGATTCGGACCATTCGGAGTCGAATATTCGTGGGAAGATCATTGTTATCGATTGATTGAGCTTGGTTTGAGGTATGTGGCTTGCCTAACCTTGTGTGGGGGAAATCCCTTAGGATTTGGTACTAATTTTACTATGTGAGCGTCGTGTACGCGAGGTAACGAGTGCGTACACGGACTATTTGTTGAAAAACCTGATTTTCACCGAGTAATTTCTTGTTTTTACCTTAATTGAACATACTAGCATGCGTAGTTACCCAGTTAGCTTAGAATAACATGTCTATGTGCCTTAATTTCTTAATTAAACTCCTTGCAGCATGCCTATCATTTTCATGTTTCTTTTCCCGACTTGTACCTAGTCTAGACCGTAGATTCTTTTGTTGTACTTATCGTCTGAAATTGATTGCATTGTGTATTTACTTTGGGACTATGGGACGGTATCCCGGGAGATCCCCCTGCATATTTGCTTTTGGGACTACGGGACGGTATCCCGGGAGACTCCCCTACACATTTACTTTTGAGACTACGACGCGGTACCTCGGGAGTTCTCTCTGCATATTTACTTTTGGGACTACGAGATGGTATCTCGGGAGATCCCTTGTTGCTTAATTCTGTGTACCGTTATGTTATTTCATTGGGTTTTCTTTTGTTGAACTTTAGTCTCTTATTATACAACTTATTCTCCTGTTTTATTATTATATACCACTAGAACTGACCTGACCTTATCACTACTCGACCGAGGTTAGGCTCGGCACTTACTGGGTACCAATTGTGGTGTACTTATGCTACTCTTCTGCACATGTTTTGTGTGCAAATTCAGGTGCTTGTTATCAACCGCAGTATCCGTGAGCTCGAGGCAGCTGTTGGAGACTTCAAGGTATATCTGTTGCGTCTGCAGACATAGGAATCCCCCTCTATTGTTCCCCGTGTCAAACACTTTTCTATATTTGTTTTACTAGACTCCGATGTATAGAGATGTTATTTCCTTTCTATATCTTGTGACCCTGACATTCCGGGTTTTGGGAAATCTATGTAAGTAGAGTTTGGTTATTGTACATGCCGATCGGCATCGTTTTGATTATTCATTATCTATTTTAGCTAGAAGTTTAAACTTTGTTTTTCCGTTATTAGTATTCTCTGTGAATTGTTAAGCTTACCTAGTCATAGAGATTAGGTGTCGTCACGACGTGTTTCGGGGGGATATTTGGGTCATGACACACCACTTCTGTTTTGTGGTAGCTGTCATGTTGATGTTACTTTCTTCTGGTTGGGGTTTGTCCCAAACATTTATTCTATCCTTCTATCATATAGATTCCATAGACAATTATCATTATTTTTGGGTTATAATTTAGAGTTATTCATATTGCATGCATTGAAGATATATTGTTATCTTTATGTATTTTCTATTATTGAAAACGGTGGGTTTAAAGATTATGTTGCATGTATGACCTTAATCATTTAAAATAATTGTGTTTTCAAAATGGCTTATGCATGCATCTATTAGGAATATAGATGGGTATTCTTGTGGGGTTTGGTCCATCCGGGTTGGGTAGTATGCTGGGTGCCGGTCATGTGGTTTTTGGATCGTGATAGATACTTCCAAAGGGTTTAGAGGGGTATATTATTTATTGTGAAGATTCAGGTACTGGTTTGGATTGTGTTCTAATGTTATAGGGTAAGGTGATCACATATGCTTCGAGACATCTTAATAAGCATGAGAAGAATTACCCGACGAATGATTTAGAATTATCGACAATAGTGTTTGCATAGAAGATATGGTGTCATTATTTGTATGAGGTCCATGTGGATATATTTACATATCATAAAAGCCTTGAGTATATTTTCAAATGAAATGAGTTGAATTAGAGGCAGAGAACAAAGAAGAGGCGTGCTTGGGAGTCCAACTTTTGGATTCAAATGATGGTTTCATATTCATCCAGAACAAAGCAGAGGCGTCCCTGGCAGTGGAGGTGAAGGACGACAATACAATGATATTGTGTTACCAGAACTCATAGAATGGATCTAGCGACACAAAATGATAGCTTTTGATCTATAGGAAGATGGGGTTCTCAAATAAGGGTTTGAGAAGAAGAGGAGAAGAAGGGTTTGAGAAGAAGAGGAGTTTTAGGGGAGTGGGCGGATGTGGTGGGGAAAGTAGGGGGGTTGGGTTATATTTAGGTAAAATAAAAATTAAAACTTAAAAAAAAAACCTTAACTATCGTGACGGGACTAGCGCGGTCATTGAGCGCGACCGTGCTAGTGGCAGTAAAACGAGGTAGAACATAAGTCCACTAGCATGGTCACTAGCGCGGTCACTAGCGCGCTCAGTAGCACGACCGCGCTAGTGGCAGTCAAACGAGGTAGAACATAAGTCCATTAGCGCGGTCACTAGCCCGCTCAGTAGCGCGACCGCGCTAGTGGTGAGAACATGAGGCAGAACACAAGGCCATTAGCGCGACCAGTAGGACGCTCAGTAGCGCGGTCGCGCTAGTCCAGGCCTCACCACACTTCATTTTTCTGACTTTTTTTCCTTGGGTTCGCTTGAGTCCACCCTTCGCCCGCGCACACCTGTATATGTTAGTACTTATAACAATTCAACTATTCATCCTCTACTCTATAAATACTACACCTTGGTTTGCCTCCCAATCAGCGCCTTAGTTCATGTCGTGGAATGGAAATTACATCAAGTCAATGGGTTGCCTCCCATGAAGCACCTGATTTAACGTCGCGGCACGACGCAGAATGAGCACATTTATGGCTCGCTCGACCTCTGAGGTTCATCAAGAAGCACCACAGACACTTCCTCTTTCCCGTCCATCCCCACATACGGTTTCAATCTCTGCCCATTAACTCTGAAGGTGCGGGAACCTTCTTCAGAAGCAATCTCTACGGCACCTGAGGGAAACACTTCGACCACACGAAATGGTCCAGACCATCAGGACTTGAGTTTACCCGAAAAAAGTCTCAATCTGGAGTTATAGAGCAGAATCATTTCTCCGGGTTTGAAGTTTTGGTCCACAATGTTCTTATCGTGTAACCTCTTTATTCTCTCTTTATAAAGCCTCGAGCTTTCAAAGGCAAGATATCTGAATTCATCCAACTCATGCAGTTCAGTGACTCGACTTGTGCCCGCAGAATCCATATCCATGTTTAATTGTTTCAGTGCCCACCACGCTCGATTTTCCAGTTCTACCGATAGGTGACAGGCCTTTCTGAACACCAACTTGTATGGCGACATACCAATTGGCATTTTGAATGCAGTTTTGTATGCCCATAGTGCGTCATCAAGCTTTTTCGCCCAATCAGTTCTTGTGGCGTTCACTGTTTTAGTCAGCACACTCTTGCTTTCTCGATTTGACACCTCAACCTGCCCACTCGTCTGAGGATGATAAGGGGTTTCCATCTTGTGGCGCACATCGTACTTAGCTAACAGATTTTCGAAGGCACGGTTGCAAAAGTGAGTGACTCCGTCACTGATGATAGCCCTTAGAATCCCAAAACGGGTGAATATGTTTTTCTTCAAGAATCCCACTACCACCCTTGCCTCATTGGTGGGGAGTGTTGCAGCTTCCACCCATTTGGACACATAGTCTACAGCAACAAGTATGTACTTATTGTCGTACGAGCTAACGAAGGGAACCATAAAGTCAATCCCCCATACATCAAACACCTCGACCTCTTGGATCGGGTTCATGGGCATCTCGTGGCGACGGAATATGTTTCCCATCTGTTGACACTCGTTGCAGCCCTTCACCCATTGGTGGGCATCTTTAAACACAGTTGGCCAGTAGAAACCGGCCTCTAGAACCTTGGTTGTTGTTCGAACTCCTCCAAAATGCCCTCCATACGCTGATGTGTAACACGCCTGCAAAACAGAAAATTGTTCTATCTCGGGGACGCACCTCTAGATCATATTATCAATACAAATTCTAAACAAGTGAGGTTCATCCCAGTAATAATTGCGGCAATCACGATAAAAAAATTTCTTTTGGACAGATGAGAGTTCATAGGGCTCAATACCACTAGCCAGGTAACTTGCAATGTCTGCATACCATGGAACCTCCTCCATGCTCGTGGCGAGTAGCTGCTCATCTGGAAAGGTTTCCAAAATATCCTCTGCTTCTACTGCATTTTCAGCGCCTTCAAGTCGTGACAGATGGTCCACGACTTGGTTCTCCATGCCCTTGCGATCACGAATCTCTAAATCAAATTCTTGCAGTAGCAACACCCAATGAATTAGGCGCAGCTTGGATTCTTTATTCTCAATCAAATACCTGAGGGCAGCATGATCAGTGTAAACAACCACCTTCGAGCCGATCGAGTATGATCTGAACTTGTCAAAGGCGAAGACTGCTGCCAGCATCTCTTTTTCAGTCACTATGTAGTTCAGCTGAGCTCCACTCAATGTCCTACTCGCGTAGTAGATCGGGTGCATTATCTTTTCCTTTCATTTTCCTAACACCGCTCCCACTGCGTAATCGCTGGCATAACACATGAGCTCGAATGGTTGCTCCCAGTCGGGAGCAACAATGATTGGCGTCGTGACTAGCCTCTTTTTCAATTGCTCGAAAGCCACCCTGCAATCATTAAAAACACAAAAGGGTTATCTTTTTCGAGCAACTTACATAGGGGGTTGGCTATTTTGGAGAAGTCTCTGATGAATCGCCAGTAGAATCCGGCATGCCCAAGGAAGCTCCTTATTGCTTTAACCAATGTGGGAGGTGGGAGCTTTGAAATCACATCTACCTTGGCACAATCCACCTCAATTCCTTTGCTCGACACCAAGTGCCCCAAGACTATCCCCTCTTATACCATGAAATGGCACTTCTTCCAATTAAGCACAAGGTTCGCCTCAATACACCGCCTCAGCACTCGAGTCAGATTTGCTAAGCACTCATCGAATGAATTTCCCACCACTGAGAAATCATCCATGAATACCTCCATGATATCCTCGACCATGTTAGTGAATATGGCCATCATGCACCTTTGAAATGTGGCGGGTGCATTACATAAACCAAAGGGCATCCTTCTGAATGCAAAGATCCCGTAGGGATAAGAGAATGAGGTCTTTTCTCTGTCTTCCGGGGCAATGGAAATTTGGTTGTACCCCGAGTACCCGTCCAGAAAACAGAAGTGAGACCTCCCTGCCAGTCTGTCGAGCATTTGATCGATGAAGGGAAGTGGGAAGTGATCTTTACGGGTGGCAAGATTTAATTTTCTATAGTCCATGCAAATTCTCCAGCTAGTGACGGTCCTTGTGAATATCAGCTCATTGTTGTCATTTTTTACAACCGTCATGCCACCCTTTTTAGGTACACATTGTACTGGGCTAACCCAGTTACTGTCAAAGATGGGGAAAATAATTCCCGCATCTAACCAGTTTATGATTTCCTTCTTCACCACTTCCTTCATGTTTGGGTTTAGCCACCCCTGGTGTTCCCTGGAAGGTTTGTGCCCTTCTTCCAGCAGAATTTTGTGCATACAGAACGCCGGGCTGATCCCCTTTATGTCTGCCATGGTCCAACCAATGGCCGTCTTACACTCTGTGAGTACCTGTAATAGTTTCTTTTCCTGCACATCTAGCAAACTGGATGAGATAATAACAGGTAAAGTAGAATTAGGTCCAAGAAACGCGTACCTGAGATGGGCTGGCAGTGGCTTCAACTCCAGCTTGGGTGGCTCTTCAACAGATGGCTTGGCTGGTGGAGTCTTTCTCTTTTCTAAATGTAGGGGCTCAAATTCGATTTCCCTCGGCCAAACACCTTTTCCGTCAAGCGATAATACCCATTCTGCCAATTCTTCCCATTTACCTCACCCAAATTCATCAAACATGCAGCAAGGGGGTCCTCAATAGTTAAGGACTCATTATCTTCCTCCACTATCACATCCACATCATCAACAAGAGAATAATTGGTGAACTCACTTGGTCGCCTCATGGATTTCTACACATTGAATGTGATTTGCTCGTTGTCCAATCTCATCTTGAGCTCCCCAGTTTTACAATCAATGAGGGCTCTCCCAGTGGCCAAGAATGGCCTTCCAAAATTATGGGAATCTCTTCATCCACTCTGCAGTCCAGTATTATGAAATCCGCAGGGAATACAAACTTCCCTACTTGCACCAATACGTCATCCAGAATGCCTGACGGTCTTTTTACCGTCCTGTCTGCCAGCTGCAACAACATAGAGGTTGGTCTAGCTCTACCAACTCCCAACCTCTTGTATATGTCCAGGGGCATAAGATTAATGCTAGCCCCTAAATCACAAAGTGCCTTTGCAAAGGCAAAATTTCCAATGGTGCAGGGAATGGTGAAACTCCCTGGATCAGACAGCTTTTCCGTAATTGGTCAGGTCATAACAGCACTGCAAGTCTGAGTAAGCATCACTGTGGCCAAGTCTTGGAAGTCAAATTTTCGGGACATTAAGTCCTTCATCATTTTGGCATACCCAGGCATCTTCTTCAGAGCATCAATCAAAGGAATGTTTACCTGTATTTGTTTTAACATGTCTAAGAACTTTTTATACTGCTCATCCTTCTAATACTTAGCCACCCTTTCTCGGAATGGTGCTGGAGGTCTCTTCTTCCCAGTGAGTTGGGATTTTTCTTTGTCAGCCACCACCTCAATTACCGGTTCTTGGGTTGGCTCCGCTTCTTTCTCATCATCGAGCTGTGTGCTGGGTTCTCCTTGTGCAGGTTACACTGTCACCTCAGTCAATTTTGTTGACTCATCAAATTAAATAGTCACCGGTACCAGTGTCTCAGCCTGTCTGCTTTCTCGAGCTCTTTCCTGATCCAAGTCTAAGTCCTTGTCATTGCGTAGACTCACTGCCATTAGCTGCTTAGGACCATGATCCTTAGGATTTACCTGAGTGTCCGCAGGCAATGTCCCATGAGGACGATTATTCAAAGACATCGAGATCTGGCCCATTTGCACTTCAATGTTTTTAATAGCTAACTCATGTACATCTACCCTCTCGCTTATTTTTGTAGTTGACCCAATAACCTGTTGCATCATTGCTTCAAGTCTGGAAAACCCATCTTCCTGTCTACCACCATGTTGCTGCTGAGCGGGGTGATAAGCATGTTATTGATGTTGATTATGATCATTGTATCCATGTGGCCTTTGGTAAGGCGCCACATTACCCTGAGGCTGCATGGGTCACATGTTTCCACTATTGTGATGCTGCTGAGAGGGCATGTATGGTTGATTTTGTTGGCCCCAATTCGTTCCACCATGTCGTTGACCCCCATAATTCGACACATAGTTCATATTTTTAGGGTAGTGATGATGGTCACATTCAGCATTCCACTGATTACCAAGTGGCTGACTAATGCAATATATGCATAAGCCCCCATTGGTTGTATCCACAATATGTACCTGCTGCTTTTGCCCTGATTCCTCCACCTTTTTAGTTAGTATGCTCATATGTGTTATCAAGGTGACCACATTCTCAGCAAGAGTATTGGATGGGTCGAAGGGCACTGAGTGAACTAAAGGAGTAATGGGCGCATTCCTGGTTGTCCACCTTGAATTCTGCGCCATTTTATCAAGCAGGATCTGGCTTTCTTTCCATGTTTTTCTTAAGAATGCTCCACCAGCTGAAGCATCTACATTTGCCTTTACAGTATCCGCCAGACCCATATAAAAGCATTGCCCCAACATCTGCTCTAAAATACCATGGTGCGGACAGATAACCAACATTCATTTAAATCGTTCCCATGTTTCCCATAATGTTTTAGTTGGCTTATGTCTAACGCTCAAGATTTCATCAATTTGTTAAGCTGTCTTGTTGGGTGGATAGAATTTGTTCACGAACTACTTAACTAACTCCTCTCATGTGGTAATGGAATTAATAGGGAGCGAGTTTAGCCAAGTCTGGGTTGCTCCTGTCACTGAGAATGGAAACAACAATAGTTTTATCGCTTCCTGATTGACGTTTGGCTGCCTCTGAGTTTTGCAAATCGACAGGAAATTCTTCAAATGTTGTTGGGGGTCCTCAATGTATGACCCTGAAAATAGTCCCTTGTTCTACAGCAAGTGCAACATATTATTTGTAATCTGAAAGGACTCGGCCTATATCTGAGGGACTAATATCGTGGTGGCCTAATTCTCCGTCGTGGGTTGTGCCTAGTCATATAAAGGAGCCTCCAGCACAAGAGGTGCCACTATTTGTGCAACTGGGTCTACCACGTCGTCCCCATTGTTGTTCCTGTTGTTTAGATTTTCCATGTCAGGTTCAAGTTGTTCAATTGATGGTTGTTGTTTGCTTTGCCGGTTGGCCCGGTTCAAGGCCTTGAAAACTTTCTCGGGGTCTGATAAGGCTTCAAATACTTCATCAGTTCTCGATGAGTTTCTAGGCATGCACCTGTACAACTAAGTTAGCAAATGTTAAAATTTCAATGTATAGATGAAAAATTGAAGAAAATTGACTATACTTTAGAATTTTGTATTTCTTCAAACTGTAATTGATAACACCGTTAATTTCCCGGCAACGGCGCCAATATTTGATCACGCTCAACTATGTCTTATAAAAATACTAAGCGGGTGTTGCAAATATAATCTGAGTATTTCGCCCAGAGTCGAACCCCACAGGGAATTAACCTATCAATTATAGTTATTAGACTCACTTGATTCTTCGTAATCAACTTCCCAAAGGTTGAGAACAACAAATTGTTGGTATTTGTACTCACTAAACTGAATGAAATTAAGTAAACTAAAAGATAACTAATACTGAGTTGTAAACAAATGCGAGAAGGATATAAGGTTATAGTTCCCCCCGCTGATGAAATCCCATCTTGTATATTTCCTATTGTTTGGCCTAATTATCTCTATCAATCATGAGCACTTTTGCTACCGTAAATCTCTCCCGAGCAACTACGATAATTTACAAGATGTACTCTCTCGAGCTACACTAGCTAGCTTTTATTACAGCTCACTTTAGATTGCACCCAATGTATTGTTATTCCTAATCCAACCTTTAAACCCTTGGTTATGGATCTCTCCTATACTTTGGGAGTGGTTTTGTTCAACAACTACCTAAATATTCACTCTCTCCCGAGCAGATACATACTAAATAGGAACAGCTAATTGAGGGCCCTTCAATCAACTACAATAAGAACTTAGTTGAACAAATAGAGATTGAAACCAAGAAAACTATATTAATATAACAAGATGTTCATCCTCAAGGGGTTCCACCAAAACCTTAGACTAAATGTATTAGCTACTCATAATTGTACTGAAAATAACAACAGAAGAATTCATCAACAATGACAAAACTACAAGGAAAAGAGATGAGATTTTATGCCCAATTGCCCTCCTTGCCTCTTGCCTTTGCTTTTCTTGAAAAAGACTCTAAACCTGATTAATTCTCTCTTTTGGGCGAGTTGAACCTCATATAGGTTAAGCGGAATTGTCCCGAGCTTCCAAGTTTACCCCTGAGAATTAACGTGTTCGCCTGCACTAGCGTGCCCCCGCTAGTCATCGTGCTACTGGGCGCGCTAATGGCTATACATTCTGCCTGGGATCGCTAGGCTAGCGTGGTCGCGCTAGTGGGCGCGCTAAGACCGCGTTAGTGGACTTATAATCTGTCCAAGCAGTTTTTCTTACTTCTTCTCATACGTTAAATACTCCAAGGGCCTTTCTCCTTCAATTTGGCTCCAAACACCATCATAGGTCCTCATAAGCGCATTTAGCTCCTGCGAAACATAAAATCAACAATTAGAGTCATTTCATCATCATTTCACACTCTTAAGACAGTGAAGCATCATTAAGTTGGAGTACAAATATACACTAAATGACGTGAATTTAACCTATTATCACGGAGCATAAGTTTGGCATCTCATTGTTGTTGATTGTGTGGAGTGATACGGGTGACTATTAATATAATGTCTGCGCAGAGTGATACAGGTGGCTATTGTGTTATTGTCTAGATGAAGCGATAAGGGTGGCTATTATGATGTTGTGAATACAGACGGATAAGGGTGGTTATGTTAGGGATGATATGTGATGGCTTAGGGACATAATGTTGATGATATTCGTGTGATGGTGTGATTCTCCTAGTGCATGTCATGAACCTTACATGATTTGTTGTGTTGCTTCCAATGAGCTACTCGATGTCTTTGATATTACTTGTTTACGTGGACTGTAATAGTACACTCGCACAAGCATACACAGTTGCAAGTAGTTTACACTGGTTCAATAGTATGAAACTTCACATTTGTTTATCATGCACATGTACTCTTACATTATCTGCTTCTATCGTGATATTGACCTGCTGATCACGCTGGGCGGATTGTGATGTTGAACCTATGAACATTCCAGAAGGATTGTGATATTGATCCTGTGACCACGTCGGGTGGATTATGATTGTGGGCCTATGACCATGCCGAGCAAATTGAGATATTGGCATGTGATTTGTATGTGCAGTTGTGATTAATAATGTGGCACAAAGTGTAACGACCCGGCCGGTCGTTCCGAGAGTTTAGCCCCATTTCCCCCCATTTCTGCTTCATTATATGTGGTTCAGCTTCATTTATGTGTGTTGGGTCGGTTGGTTCGGGTTCGGAGTGGTCACGGTGAGAAATGAGACACTTAGTCTCTTAACTTGGTTCAATAGTGGAAAAGTCAACCGAAAGTTGGCTTATTGGTAAACGACTTCGGAATGTTGATTTTATGGATCGGATAGATTTGTTAGGTGATTTGGGACTTAGGAGTGTGTTCAGAATGAAGTTTTGATGACCGGTGTAGAATTAGGCTTGAATTGGCGAAAGTTAGTTTTTGGTGATTTTCGGTCGGCAGTGGAAAATAGGCTATCGGGGTCGGAATGGAATTCCAGAAGTTGGAGCAAGTTCGTAATGTCATTTTGGATATGTGTGCAAATTTTCAGGTCAATCGGATATGTTTTGGTTGGTTTCGGCATCATTGGCGAAATTTATAAGTTTCAAAGTTCATAGGCTTGAATTTGATGTAATTTTGGTGCTTTTGCGTTGTTTTTTGTATTTTGAAGGCTCGACTAAGTTTGAATAAGGTTATGGGTTGTGTTGGCATGTTTGGTTGAGGTCCCGAGGGCCTCGGGTGTGTTTTGACAGGTTAACGGATAAAGTTTGGATGTTGGAAGTTGCAAAATTTTATTGGTGTTCTGTTCTGGTGTCCTTCTATGCGATCTCGTGCGTAAGAATTCAATTGCATAGGCTAGTTGGGGGCAGCATGGATTTTTATGCAGTGCGATGGCATGGGTGGAGGCCGCGATCGCGTAAGAGTGGGTCCTGTGTGCAGTGCGATCGTGTGGGTAAGGTCCGCGATCGCATAGGGTGTTCTGAGGCGCGTGAGGGGGGATTAGTGTTTGAGCTATGCGAACACGTGTGTTTGTACGCGAACGAATAGAGTGGGATGGAATGTGCATCGGGAACGCATCCTTGGAAATGCGATCGCACTGAGGAAATTAATTGTTGGGCAGAATGTTTTAAAGGTCATTTGTGCGAGATTAGCTCATTTTTCCTCCATTATTGAACGAGTTGGGAACTCTTTGAGAGGGCTTGAAGAGGAAATCTAAGGGAATCACTTGGAGGTCAGGTTTTCAACTTCATAATTCGTTTCTATGTCGTTTTCTAAGTAATTAAACCGGAAATTTTTTGAATCTAAACCCAAAATTGGGGAGATTAGGTGCATGAGAATTTGAAGTTTCTTTTGATGATTTGAGTGGGAAATTGTGGTCCGATTTTGGTGTTCTTGGTATTTATAGAACTGTGGGAGGATGAGGATTCTAGTGATGTAAATTTTATCGAATTCCGAGACGTGGGCCTGGGGCTCGGGTTTGGCCGAATTTCAAGAATTGTGTCTAAATTGATAGTTCTCGATTGGGTTTTGTTCCTTTAGCGTATATTGATGATGTTAATATGGTTTTGGTTATATTCGGAGAAATCGGGAGCCAATTTGAGGGGCAAGAGCATCGCGGATTAGTATTGTGGCCCGGTAGAGGTAATTAATGGCTATAAATCTTGTCCTGAGGGTATGAAACTCCGGACTTCATATTTCTCACTGTTTTTAGAATGCGCACATGTCGGATGACGAGTATGTGGCGCGCACTAATTTTTGGATTGACGTTGGTCCTCTCTGCGGCAACTATTGAGTTGCATATTTTACTCTAAACCATATGTTAAATTGTGTTCTGAAACTATTGATATATTTGGGCTATAAGCCATGCTTGGGGCCTCGTGCCGACTTGTTTAGACCCCTTGGGGACTTTTTCTACTATTTCCTCACTGTTGATTTATGATTTACACTCAGTCATGTTATGTTTAACTGATTTCGAAACTCAGCCTTATTTACACTGTTTTGAGACATAAAATGATGCTTTTGGGTCGAACCCAGTTTTACTGATACGCCCGATGGGCTTTTGAGAGGTTCTGACTGAGTGAGGCCGAGGGCCTGATTGTGAGGATATGATACGCCACGAGGTGGCTTGATATTTGTGCTTGGGCTGAAGGAGCCTCTCTGGAGTCTGTACACACCCCCAATGAGCGCAGGTACCTACTGAGTGCGAGTGTCATGTGCCTAGTGGCGAGTGACGAGTGATTGGGAGGCATGAGTGACTGTGAGGTACGCCCGAGGGGCTGATTATGAGTGACTGTGAGGCATGCCCGAGGGGCTGATTATGATAGTTATGATACATGTTTTTGCCCGAGGGGCCTTTTTATGATTTTCAGCATTTTTACACTAAACTTCTTGAAAGTTATGTTGAAACTATTGGAAAGTATATTTCCAAATGAATTTTACTGGAATCGGCTTTTAAGCGTGATGATTTAACGTATACATTGTTGGAAAGAAAGGTTGTGCTTATTGTGAATTGATGAATTGATTTTTATGTGTTTCTTGCTGCTCAGACCTGATTTATTTTCGTTACTACTGAGTTGGCGTACTCACATTACTCTATGCACCTTGTGTGCAGTTCCAGGCGTTAGGGCAGGGTGAGCTGTGTATCTGTTCTAGATATTTCTCGGAGGTTTGCGAGGTAGCTGCACGCGTTCGCAATCCTGCTCTCTCCTGCTTACTATTATAGAATTTCTTTTCTTTTGAGTTGTATATTTTATGTAGATGCTCATGACCAGTGACTTTGGGATCTCGGGGGTTGTATTTAATATTCGGTATAGTTTTAACTGTTTTAAAAATGTTACCTTTATGGGTTATCAGTTTAGTAAAGATGTAAATGGAAGCTTATTACGATTTGAGTGTAGTTTTGGCTGGCCTAGTTCCACGATAGGCGCCATCACGACTGGCTTAAATTTGGGGTCATGACACAAGGTGTCGTAAGCATATGACTTGTGATTACGGGCTCATGACTTGTGTTTATGAGATGAGGTATCTCACAGAAATTTTGTGGTGAAACTTGTGTTAGAACGGTTTGATTATTCAGTTGTCATTTGTTTTTCCTTAATTGGTTTCACTGGTATTTTAACGGTGTTCAGATTACTTCACTATTTATATCACATGTCTACTCCTCTTTGTCAATTACTAATTCTCGTTTCCATTATTAGCTTTATACTCACATATTGCACAGGTTTTATAACTAGTAGGAGTCTTGACTTGTACCTCGTCATTAGTCCACTAAGTTTAGTCTTGGTACTTACTGGGTACCGACCGTGGTGTGCTCATACTACACTTATGAACATTTTATGCAGATCGATGTATTGGAGATATCAGATTCAGGAAGAGTTAGCTTCTTGTTCAAGAGAATTCAATGTAGAGTTGTGTGGTCATCGCATTCCCTTGGAGTTCTTTTCCTATTAATTGTATTGTTAATTCGTTAACCGGACAGTATTGTATTTTGTTTTTGAGGCATTCCTATGTTTTATTTAGAATTTGTGACTTTGTATTTAGAATTTGTGACTTTGTATTACCTAGTCTTGGGAGGATTGCTGTGATTATTGCCATATAGGCTTATGTCACGTTTATTTTGGTATTTATATTTAACTCTGATTTAAAATATCATGTTTAACTGGTTTAACTGTGGTAAGTAATCGGCTTACCTAGTCTTAAAGACTAGGTGTCATGAGGATGCCTATGGTGGAATTTTGGGTTGTGACATCATCAACATAAGTTTTTATAAAACTTATAACATATGCCTCAAGTGTAATTTGCTAACAAGTTTTTGAAAATAAGTTTTTACAAAACAGCACTTCATATGCAACACGACTCAAAGACACATGGTGACATCATTTCCTGCTTGTCCCCACAAATACGGATACACATTTACAAACAATCTCATGTACCAAGTCAAAATATTTGTTTAGAGAAAATCCCTCAAGTAGAGTAAGTTTTAATTAACTTACCTTAAGCCCAAGCTCCCAAATAGTACTATAAGACTCCAACTCATTTAGATTACTCAAACTTCTCCCAACAAGCCAATATCTACATAACAACTCATATTCATCAACAACGTATTATGATAACACCAACTAAGCCAACTAAGTGTTCAACACTTAGGTCCAACTTTTCAAGTATAGTAAAAATTGATATTCCCACCATAGAAGTCGGTTCTTGGGTTTATAACTCTAAATCTCTCATTGCATAAACAACAATACCAAATTGACACTATTCATCGTCTCTACCCACTAATCAATCTATTCACGATACCCATTTCTAGGGTTCACCTCCCAACTCAACCAAAGCATGATGCTACGCCTAATTAGCTTCTATATACTTATTTATACACAATAGATGAAGATTGAGTAGTGGGATTACCTCTTGAAGACAGATCATGAAAATCTCTATTTTTGTGTTTTTGGAGGACTTGGAAGAATTTAACAAATTTCATGGTTTAATCTTGTTAACATTAGTGTTAATCAACTTGAATTAACATAACACTTGGATAAAAACTGACCTTGAATGATCTAAGTGAATCCTTGCTCATAATCCTCTTTAAAATCCCAAAAGAACTCCAAATATTTGACCCAAATTATCTCTCCCCGACTTAGAGGGTATATATAACCTTCCTATGTGCTCTACCGCGCATCTGGACGCACAATTGGAGCAACCAAGTTCTTCAGGTGCGCGGCCACACAGTCAGGCATGCATGTGGGACAGTGCTTAGTAGATTGGTCATAACGTTTTATACAAAATTCCAAATGACAAATGGTTTGGAGCATTGGAAACTAGACTCAAGGTTCTTTAATTTGATACATATCCACAGCATAACTCATTATACATAGATATATAAGATTATTTGAAATTAGGTCATGTGCAACTTTGGGTGTCTTTTTCTCTTCAAAAATTCTAACTTGTTCCAAGCTACTTCTCCCTACTTCTAAGCATCATTATAATCCTTATAACCATGTACAATATATGTCCACATATCCAAATAGATTTATCCATAATCGTAACTGTTGTTGGCTCACTAATGATACACATAGCGCTTAATGACCTTCTAATGAGGCCTTAAATATTTGAAAAAATTTCGGGGTGCTACATTTTCCCCCACTTAAGATCATTCATCCTTGAATGAGTTCTCTTGGTTTTTTACGAGTCCAAACATTGAACAATTAATACTTCTTTAACTTACAACTCCTTTAGGCCTTAAAATTTTACTAACTCTCTTAATTTCCAAAAATTTCGGCAAAGTTTCCTTTGTTTCTAGGCCTATACAAAAATTTTAACCTACTAGTGAACCATAAGAATACAATATAAAATGCACCACACATCTCTTCTCATAAAAATGATATCACTAAATAACACAACGGCCTCATATGCCTCAGTACACCACCAAATAGCCACTTTCGGCATCACAACAATAAAATCTACTACGATGAGGCAAGTCTAGCTACCATATGATATAATGAATCAACTACATAAATAAAATTCGTTGGATACCAACTCATAATAATGATCAACATTTACTCACTTGATCCACGGAATAAACATAAGATGATAATTATCTGTATACGGTAAAACCGGGGAAGGCCGATTTTAAGGCTTCGACAGTGTTCCGAGCCTCGACCTCGATTGTGTCAGATTAGGTTCCGAGGTTCATCCCTGAGTTGCATCCCTCGAGGAGGTAGTCCGAGGGATAGATATACCTCGAGGCAAGGTAAAATCGAAGATCAACATGAAAAAGCGAGAAATTTCCAAAAGGCACGTGGTTAAAACTAACCAAGTCTACAAGAATAGTACAAGTCTGTACCGTGACATTAAATAGATGTACCAGCTGCATTTCTTTGTAATAATTACACATGTAATATGTTGGGATTCCCCCTCTTATATAAAGGGGACCCTTGTCATTTTGTAACATACATGATATTCAATACAAGAACAACAACATTCTCTGCTCTCTAACTCAAACATTCTCTACAATTGCTCCATTGATTTATTGCTTCCATTTATTGTGTTTCATTTATTGCTCTTCACTTATTGCTCATTATTGATCATAAAGAGGCCATATTCGAGGCCCTCAATACTGTTATATCTTCCTTGACCGCCCTCTGTCAAGCTCTCGAGCTCGGCCTCGAGGTCCTAATTTGACCAGCTCGAGACCCCGTCTCATAACTGCTCGGTTTGCACAATTCCATTATCCCTTGCTCTTATCTCATTTGTCTTAACTCTCACTTAGCATCTATTGCCTAAACAACTAGTATTAAAATAAATCACATATTTTTAGAACCACAAAATCAGATATAATTATAATTACCTTTTCACGATAAACAGTTTGGCACCCACCGTGGGGCTAAAAATAATAGTGATTGTTTTAGTGCTAGTTTTCTAAAACACAAGTTATTCTTTAAACTTTTTCTGGTCCAAGAATTTTCATGTCATAAAATGTCTAACTCAGTGAATGCACATGAAAACAACGGTCCTGAGGATCATGGAGAGAACGGTGCAGCTGCTTCAGGCACCGGTATACCACCACAAAACCCTGAAGGGGCACCAGTACAAATCCCCGTTGATGAAGGCTCACAAAACGCTCAACATGTCGATGTAAGCTCTCATACAGACGGAAGTGTGTGCGAAGGTGACCAACATGAAGCACAGAGAGTCCCTGCTCAAAGGGAAAGAGAAGTTAGCTTTCATGTCATTTTTGAGATGTTGCAAGCACGACAAGTGGCTATTGCTCAGCTTCAAAGCCGTCAAAACACTCCAAGTACAGCACCACTGAAAACGGCCCCTCGAGTTGAACAGACACCAGAAAGGCCAAACAAAGAAAGGTATCAACCGTATATAGAAAGTTGGAGAAATATCCCGAGGCGCAGTATACCTCGGAGTGATCGAAATATGGATTGGGTCCAGAATCCTCGGGGACTCGTGAACAAAGTTGGGTTCAACAGGAACACAGGGCTGATAGAGGCACCCCGGCTATCTGAGTACAACTTCAATATTGATGTTTCAGGCACTGTATCAGCCATGGGTATAATCGAAGATACCAGGTGGCTAAAACTCATACTATCATATCCTTCGCAAATGAACCCTAACTTGATATGCAAATATCACGACACTCACATTCATAGGACCGAGATTGCAGACAACCCCGAGAAGAAGTAGCCCGACTCATTAGCAAAGGGCACCTTCGAGAGTTACTCATCGACTGAACTAAGAACCAATTTCTAGAGAGAGAGGCGAATAGGAAAAATGAAGTAGAGGAACCACAACATGTCATCCACATGATCACTGGAGGGATCGACATCCCGCAGGGGCCCATTGTCAAGCGAACAAAAGTATCCATCACAACAGAAAAGCAAACCCGGAACTATGTATTCGAGAACACTCTTGCATTCAGTGAAGAAGACTTTGGGACTTTGTATCAACCACACAATGATGCATTGGTAATTTCTTTTCTCTTGGATAACATTCAAATTAAACGTGTGCTCGTGGACCCAGGTAGCTCGGCCAACATAATCAGATCGAAGGTGGTGCAGCAGCTCGGACTGCTCGATCAAACCATACCCACCTCTCGAGTCCTCAATGGATTCAACATGGAAAGGGAGACAACAAAGGGGGAAATCATCCTCCTAGTCAACGTATTCGGTACAGTTCGAAACACCAAGTTCCATGTGATCGAAGGTGACATAAGATACAATGCGTTGCTTAGAAGGTCGTGGATACATAACATAAGGGAAGTGTCATCAACTCTTCATCAAATAATGAAGTTCCCAACAAAAGACGGTGTAAACACGATATATGGAGAGCAGCATGCGGCAAAGGAGATGTTTGTAGTACACGACATGGCACCGGCACCCATATCCTCCATCTTAGAGCGGTCAGAAGATAAACAGGTCCCCGAGGATGATGAAAAAGGCTTCCTCACTCCTCAAACCTTCATTTCCCCCGAAGAATCGGACGCGACAAAATCAACGGTCGAAGAACTGGAGTAAATTGTTTTGATGGAACATCTCCCAGAATTAACAGTATGTCCAATGTGAATTTCGAGGTCTGTAGGTTGTTTTGGCTTGAATTGGAAACATTTGGAAAATTGAAGGTTTGGAAGGTTGATAGGTTTGACCGAGGGTTGACTTTATTGATATCGATCTCAAATTGTGATTTTGGGAGTTGGTATAGGTTCTTTGTGTCATTTGGGACTTTCATGCAAAATTCAGGTCATTCGGAGTTGTTTAGGCTTGTTCAGTGCAAGTTTTGAAATTGTAAATGTCCATTAGTTCATTAGGCTTTAATTGAGGTGCGATTCTTAGTTTTGATGTTGTTTGGTTTGATTTGATGCCTCAAGTAGGTTCGTGTTATGTTTTGGGACTTGATGGTATGCTTTTGGGTATTTTCCGGGTTGGGTTCGGCTTTTTTTAGACTTGGTTGCTTTGTTGAGTCAGATAAGGTCCGGTTCTATCACAACTACGTTGTTTAGGCCACAGAAGTGGCTGGTTAGCCACAGATGTGATTTTTGTTTAGGGTTGGGTCCGCAGGTGTGGTCATGGAAGTGCCGAAGCGAAAATTCTCTGTAGAAGCGAATTCGAGCTGATTGAGTAGGGACCGCAGGTGCGGTGCTTTGTCCACAAAAATGGATGCACAAGTGTGTATTTTGGTCCGCAGAAGCGAAATTTCTGGTCTTAAGTGAAGGTCGCATCTGTGATGCATTTTTCTCAGATGCGAATGCTGGGACGCAAAAGTGAAAAGCCTGGGCATAATATAACTTGGTAGAGGGTTTTATTTCATTTATCACACTTTGAGTTACAGAGCTTGGTTTCGGGCAATTTTTTAGGAGATTTTCACGGCACATGTACGTGTTTTTGACTCAGATTTGTTATTATTTCATGATTCCAACCTCAAGTTTAGTGTTTTATTAGTGATCTGAATTGAATAAATTGGGGATTTTGGTAAAAAAAAACATTTTTCTAAAACATAAATTGATTATTTGAAGCCAATTTAAGGTCAGAATTGGATGATTTTGATATGGTTGGACTCTATCGGAATGGGTGTTCGGAATTTGTAAGACTGGTCGGGTTCCTAGGTGCGAGACTGGAAATGAAATTTTGAGTTTACTTTTTAATTTTCATTAAAGATCGAATCTTTCGTACCCGGAATTGCTTCCTATGGCTTTTATTTTTGATTAAATTATTTTGGCAAGATTCGAGCCGTCCAGAGTTAGATTTGCGTGGGAAGGGCTTGGTAGTGGATTGATTTAGCTTGTTTGAGGTAAGTATCTTGCCTAATATTTTGTCGGGGAACTTCCCCATAGGATTTGGTCTGTTTGCATTATTTGTACGATGTAAGCAATGTGTACATAAGGTATCGAGTGAGTACACAAGCATATATGTGATGGCTTTGACCGGAATAGACCGAAGGCTATTAATATGCCTTAATGTGATAATGAACTTTATATGAAACTTGCGAAATCACTTCATGATCATTTGATCATACTCATTTCATTGACATAGCCATAGACATGCCTTATTTATTGAACGCCATCCCCCTCCCCCCCCCCTCCCGCTTTTATGATTATTTATTTGTCCTTGTGTGTGGTTTTTGAAAGTTGTGAACTTATAAATTAATGACACTTTGGTACTATTGTTGTGATATTGTGGCACTTGGCCTTTATTAGTTTGTGGTACCGTGGCACTTGTGGACATGAAGAGCGGATTGATTGGGGTGTTAGCATGAGGTTTTGTCGTGTGATTTCTTTGTCTATGGTTGTGCGCGTGGGGCGAAATAAGGGTGGCGTTGTCTTGGGCTGCCCACATGGCGTACTAAGGGTGGCTATAAGTTCATGCGGCAAAATGAAGGGTGACATATCACTTTATGTGCACATGTGGAGTAATAAGGGTGGAACATATGGAGAAAGGTAGACATATCACTTTATATCTTTTTCACGATTCAATTTTTAGGCTACTTTGTAGATGACATCCATCCTAATAATAACTTTTATACTTGAGATATTACATATATATATATATATATATATATATATATATATATATATATTCCTTTCTACATCCATATTGAACTTCGGGCTCACTGTAATATTTAAAGTGATCTTACATAACCCGTTATCTATTTTCCAGCTTTTGACCAAATTCATATGTGAAAATTTTCTATTATGGCTGAAGATCCCATTTTTTTCATTCCCATAAACAAAATTTTATCATCACGCCCATAGTACAGGTGCTATTTCTCTGACATCTCCATCCATTCGAGACTCTTGTGACTCACAATCATCTAAATATGTCTAAAATGATCCTTTATTCTTTTGAGAACCAAGCATGATATTGTCTTATCTTGATCGCATCAATAACACGCAGTTTATCTCACCGCCTTCACAATAATTGCAATTGGATTGTCGTCAAACTTAACATCTAACTCATTGTAACTAATAAGTCCACTTTGTGGAACGATGTCAATTCTCCACTAGTGCCAAGCTTGTGAAATGCCCTAGTTGTCTATTTTTGAACGTTGAAGTTCGTGCTCCCATTCACTTACTTTAAAAAATTTCTTTTATAATCAGCATAATAACACCACCCCTTGACGTTCGACACTTGTCCATTAACGCTATTCTGATGATATTTTCATCCTTTAAGTATTTCTACTCCATTCCGACACTGTTCTCTTCTTCTTTATTTAAGTAACCGTGTATTAATTTACATAGTCGTTCCTTGTCTAGGAATATATTTTGGGAAAATATTTCCATATTTCATCTCGCACTAAGTGTGCGCACATAACACTTTCATGTTTAACTCTCGAAACTTGTATTTACATACTCAAGTTGGGTCATACCCGATCCAAGCTTCTAGGACATCATTCAAACCATTCATTCGTTTATTGACAGCTTTTCCAAACAATCACGATCTACCTTTTTAACTTCCATGGAAAAATACTGTGCCTCTTGTACTTACAACAAACTTTAGCCTTGGTACAACCTCCTTTGCACATCTTGTACTTTGTCTTCTCTTGAAAATATTTAATAAATCCAACTTGTATTTTTCTTCGAGTAGGTAAGATCTCTCCTTTTATCACCTATCACCTTATGGTAAAATTCCATGCTTGATCTTCCCCACTTAGGAGTAAATCCATTCTCAAGCCTTTTGATATTGTCGATAGACTTTACAAAGTCTTAATACTGCAAGTAAACTTATACTATTTCGTCTGGTTTTTGGTTTCTAGTCTTATTTTATTAGTATCCATGACTGGGGCTATAATATTGACTATGCATAGGACTACTAAGGTGAAAATACAGGATGTATTTCGATGAAATGCTCTGGATTCTAGGACGAGATAGTCATGGACTTTGTCACTGGATTACCGAAGACTGCGAGGCAACATGACGCCATTTGGGTGATTATTAGAGAAGAAGAGAAGAAAAGCCCTAGAGTAAGGGAAGGGAAGTGCTAAAGGGAGAGCATGCTCGACTGAAAGGAGAGCTTAGCTTCTGCTAGTGGCGGGGCGGAAGAAAAAAATTTCCCACGGCCTTATTTACCAAGCTCGGGACTAGAGGAGCATTTTTGGAATTTGAGGTATCGCTTGTAATGTAATAATGATGAAGTCTCATTCATATAGTAAAATCCCTAGCTTGCGCCCTATTTGAGACTAAGGCAGGTTGGAACCCTGTCCTATCACCTGAACCCCTAGCCCCTTCCCTGGCTCTCCTTGCACGTATCCCGAGTCGCGAGGTGAAACTGAAAGTGGATGTTCCAGGAAAGAAGGAAACAAGGATATCCAAAAGAATAGGCCTTGAAAACATTCCAGCAGATAGTATATAATACTCTTATCAAAACGAGCACTATACTCTTTCTTAGTTTAGGGCAGAAACATACTCAAGGAACGCAAAGCTAACCCTAAAAATGGAATATTACCTCAGCTCAAAGGTTGTTTACTCAGATATTTCTTATCAAAGCGCAAGATTTCGAGTAGGATATTCAAAGCTTTTGAGCGATGGTTTGGGAGTACCTATTGATGGAAGGGGGGCTCTAAGCCATCACGTTGGCTTTGAAGCATCTGCATGGTACTGGAATGTCCGCCCATATGTTAGGGGTCATTTATTTCTCAACCAAAAATTTCATCTCATAATTTTCACTTCCGAGAAAGCTTTATCACACTTGTGTTACCCTCTAATTTCGATGATAGATTGAAATTTACATGTTCATTTGAGCTCATCTAGTTCCTTTCCTGTTTAAGTATCACGATGTTCCCTAACGGCAACTTATGTTGCCAAGTGGCCCGTTTCTCCGCCCTTACAACCATGATATGATTAACACATTTTTCTTTTTGAATCAGTACAATCATCGTGACTTTCCAATATCACGCTCTTTAGTCCACGCTCAAATATACTTTTGACAAGTACAACTTTGTTACTCTTTTCATGAACCCATGTTCATATATATATCTTTTTGCAAGTATGACTTTATTATGCCTCTGAGTCCATGCCCGAATATGTCATCGGCAAGCACGTATCCCTTAGTCCTCTGAGACCAAGATCTACCATTTTAAAAAAGTATGACTCCTTCACAAGAAATACGTATATCATAACTTTATGCAGCTTTTCATACTAAACCTTGTTTTCACGACAATAATGGAAGCAACTCACGATCTATCTTTATGTGCCATATTGATTTTCAAACAACTTCCCCGTACGCATTCTCGAGGCATTCCCCTACTACCCATGAAATTTAACATGTAGTTATATAATGAGCACCTTCATATACTATATGATATCCTTAGCTTCATTCCCAATACAACACCTTTAGGATGCATGAGACATCACTACATATATTTGAACCACTTGAAATCTTTTGACTTACAAAATGCATCATTATTATTCTTCAACTCCTTAGCCTTAATTCATTCGTGTAATAATTACAACTCATCAAAAGTATTAACTTATCCTCGTACGTCATCCAACACATTCAACCTCCTTACATGTTTAATCAGTCTATGCTCAACCGCTCTATTGGAACACTTAAGATAATTCTAGGGCATATTCCCAAAACTTTATATTTCATGAATATATTAATGTTAAAGATATACCTTATGTAGACAAGCATAGCGTTTTCCTTTCATGACGGCTTGCCATTTTAAAAAATACATGTTCCTCCTTTAACCTCTTAGGTTAAGCCTTTTGTACACTTTATACTTTATCATGTCTTCCGCTTATCCATTTAGGCGTCTTTATACTGTTCACATGTTTATCTACACTATTCATTGATAATTTGTGTCATCCAAGTTTCCTTGATCCTTCGAAAATGCACTTTCATACTCTACACCTATCGTTTGCTAACTCATGTGACATAATAATTATTACAACCCGTCATATCAAGTATTCATCAAATTCTTACTATTATAATCTGATTACGATCATGCCTTTACTGTCCAAATCATGCCTCCTATCTATGAGTCATACTAACGCTTATTATAGGCTTTGATAACTCTTACCCCTTACCAACAAGGCCCATATCAACTTACGACTCCCGGTTACAAAAATCTTGAGATACAAACTTCTATAGTCAATTTCGGACTATCTTATTTTATCATCTGAACTTTAGCAATGTCATACACTTCTCATCCTTCACCATTGGTGGTCATCACATTGACTATATTCCCTTGCCTCAAGCAATTTTAAGCATATCCCTATGCCATATCTTCTTAAGATGTCGTTATTTGTTTCTATAGCACTAACTTTCTGTGATTCCTGATATCGAAATGATATTCATATCTCACATTTCTTTAGACAAGTCATTAGCTCTAGGGTAATATTTTCAATCTATGATTTCCCCATTTGGGATGTGCCCTCTTCATTCCACTCCTAACCATAGCCTTTATAATCATATTGTACACCACCAACACTTTCTTGGTACACTTCCAGTATTTAGCTTTACTACTTGAATCTCAAGCCTTATGCTTATCATTCTCCTTCGCAAATCTCGTTTGAACTTCGATACATATTGAAAAGTTTCTACTTGCTTCAAGCTTTAACGCATGATCTAAAGTGAGAAAAAGGAATGAGACAATCCTACAATGTCCAAATAGCCTTCCCGATATGGGTGTGGTGCACAACACACCGATAAGGAGAACTCTACTAGACATGATTCCATAGACTTCCTAGGAATTAAATTAGAACCTAGCTCTGATACCAAATTTTTCACGACCCAAAATCATGTGACCGGCACCAGGCATACTGCCCAACCCGGATGGACCAACACGTAATATAATAACCATCTATATGCCTAATAGATGCCTGCGGAAGCCATTTTGAAAACACAATCATTTTAAAATGATTAAGGTCATACATGAAACATAATCTTCAAATCCACCATTTTCAATAATTGAAAATTCATAAAGATAACAATATTTATTTAAAGCATGCAATATGAGTAACTCTCATTTACAACCCAAAAATAATGACAATTGTCTATGGAATCTCTATGAACAAGGATAGAATAAATATGTGAGACAAACCTTAACCAGAAGAAAGTAAGATCAACACTAATTACCACGAAATAGAAATGGTGCCACACTATATACATTAGAAAGAGAGTCATCCTTGCCTCATCCTCTCATCACATGCCACATCTCATCCCGAAAAAATGTAAAGAAAGCGGAGCCCAATGTTAGCTAAATTACTTAACCAGTTTTAACAATTCAAAATCAAACAATTAAAAATAATAAACTAAAAAAATATTCCTTTTGGTGATCGCCTTGTTCTAGCCGATCTTAGTATTGGTGTTTTTTTCTGGATTGCCATTTCAAGTATTGCTCCTGTTGGACTTGTTCGTATGAAGGAGGATTGCGAATCATTTGAAATAGACTAATAAAATACTAAATGACGAAGTCTAAACATATCCCAGAGTCTGGAGTCACAAATGCATGAGCATCTAGAGAACTACAGATATAGTCTGAACAAAATACAATTGTTTGAAACTAAATAAACAGTAAATACATAATGGAAAGGGGACTTCAGGGCTACGGACGCCGAGAAATTATACCTCAAGTCTCCTAAAGTATCAAAATCTAAGCAATCTCGCTACGCACCGGTGGATCCCACACTGATATCTGCACAAAAGTGCAAGAGTATAGCATGAGTACAACAGACCCCATGTACTTTGTATATGTCGAGCCTAACCTCGATGAACTAGTGACGAGGCTATGGCAAGTCACTTATAAACAACCTATACAAAATATTAATAACATAAAAATAGGAATAGAAATAGAAATAAAGCAATAAACTCATATAAACGTGCCCGAAGGTCAACTACCAGAGAGCCCCAGAATAACAAAGTATCAAGTCTCATATCAAAATACCGAGGATAACTCAACAATCACAAATAATTACAACATATCAAATCAGTTGCGGCGCACAACCTAATCCCATCATATCATCATCTATTCATACCATAATCCGTCCACATTCCTTCATATCATTTTAGCGGCGTGCAAACGATCCCCAAACAATTTCAAATCATCAGCATAAACAATTCAACTACAATATTTACAAAATATCAACATAAAGAAGGTGAATGTACCTGACAGTAAAGAACCACAGAATAATTGGAAAATATCTAACATCTCAAAATCTCAAACCTTACTAATTCATCAGTACATGACAATTAAACAGCACACATAACTGAAACAACATTATAGAATGCATCAAATAATATAAGAACAATAAAAGCGCGTTAACCTATAACAATTATAATATATAATTAAGGCAAGTAGAAGAAGGTAGCAAATAAGCAAAAATCATGTGAGGGATGAACAAATTAAGGCAAGTAGCAATTAAATAACAAGTAACAAATATAGCATAGAAGTCAAGTAAAAACATGTAACAATTCGTAGAATAAACGAAAACATGGAAATAAATATCCAAATCCCGCATGCTAAATACCATGACGGCGTATATACACTCGTCACTCGCATATACGCCGCTTTCCCACATAATTCACAACACAAATAATTCAACAAGTCCTAATTCCCTCAAGTCAAGATTAGACACAACACTTACCTCACTCCACGAACAAAGCAATAAATCAACCACGACATTGCCTTTTGAACAAGCCTCCAAACCAACCAAATCTAGAAAATAATTGATCAAACGATTTAAAATAAGCTCTAGAAACTACTCATTAATGAAATAGGTTCAATTTTGGATCATTATTCAAAAAGTCAACAAAGTTAATCTCGAGCCCGCTTGGTCAAAACCCGAGATTCAGATCAAAGCTCGATTACCCATTCACCCTTGGGCACGTTTATGTGATTTTTTTTGAAATCCGACCTTAATTTGAGGTCTAAATCTCAATTTTACAAAATCTCTAATTTCTACCAAGGAAATCCTAAATTTGATGTTGAAATCTCATGAAAAGTAGAAACTGCAAAGAGTTGCTTACCAATGATTTTGGGAAGAAGAAATTCTTGAAAAATCGCCTCTAGACCGTTTAGGGAGGTGATATGGTGTAAAATGAGCTAAGTCCCATTTTTCCCCTCTTTTACCCATCTACAGATGTCACAACTGCGACGTCTTGTTCGCAATTGTGAACACCGCAAATGCGAAGCACAGGTCGCAAATACAAACTATGCATCAGAAACCCAGATGTCGCAAATGAAAAAATTATCTTGCAAATACGAACATCCCCCCCCCCCCTGGCAAATGCACCAAAAGCTTCACAAATGCTAAGCTGACTCAAGTCGCCTGCAACCGCAAATGGGACCCTTATCTTCGCAAAAGAAACCATGACAGTTTGCATAAGCGAACACATTACTTCCAAATGCGAGGTCACCAATCCCAAGAACTGCTCTCAAATACATCAGACACCAGAAGTCAACTCTACACTAGCAATCCTTGCACTATCCAAACACATCTGAAACGCATCTGAAACTCACCCGAGCCCCTCGTGCTCCAAACCAAACATACACACAAGTGTAATAACATCATACGAACTAGATCGCACGATCAAAAAGCAATAATAACATCTAAAACTAAAAATCAAACATCAAAATGAATGAAATTTCAAATGAAAACTCAAGAACAACTAGAATCACAACTGAGCGACCGAATTATATCAAACCAATCTGAGTAGCACCAAATTTTGCAGATAAGTTTCAAATAGAAAAACGGACATATACCAAGTCTCAAAATCAAAATCCAAACTCAATAGTCATGAAGTCAACCTACGGTCAAACCTAGGAAATTTCCAATCTTTCGAATTACTAGCTTTCGACAAAATAAGTCAAATCAACCTAGGGACCTCCGAATTCAATGTCGAGCATACATCCAAGTAAAACATCACAATACGGTCCTACCAGAGTCGTTAAAACACAGATCTGGGCTTATTTACACAAAATGTTAACCATAGTCAACTCAAATCGAGAAGCATCAAATGAAGCTAATAAAGGTCTCGGAACATAAAGATGAGGGCTAGTACTCCAAATAACCTATCGGTTTATCACATTCTCCACCTCTAAAAGAACCATTCATCTTTGAACGGACATAGAAAGATACCTGGACTAGTGAAAAGGTGTGGGTATCTACTTCTCATATCGCACTCGGGCTCCCACGTAGTGCCTCGATCGGTTGACCTCTCCACTGCACTATCACAGAAGGACAACTCTGAGAGTTCAACTTCTAGACCTGCCGGGGTAGAATAGCCACGGCCCCTCCTCATAAGTCAAATCCTTTTCTAATTAGACGGAGCTGAAATCTAATACAAGGGACAGATCACCAAGATACTTCTAGAGCATGGAAACATGGAACAACTGGTGAACTGCCAATAAGTTGGGTGGCAATACAAGTTTGTAGGCCACCTCACCAGCTCTCTCAAGAATCTCAAAAGGACCAATATATCTAGGGCTCAACTTTCCCTTCTTCCTGAATCTCATCACACCCTTCATGGGTGAAACTCTGAGCAAAACCCTCTCTCCCACCATATAAGCTACATTTAGAACCATCCGATCAGCGTAACTCTTCTGCCTAGACTAGGTTGTACAAAGACGATCCTGAATTAACTTGACTTTCTCCAAGGAATCCCAAACCAAATCAGTGACTAACAACCTAGCCTCTCCCGGCTCAAACCAACCAACTGGAGAACGACACTGCCTCCCATATAACGCCTCATAAGGAGCCATCTGAATACTCGATTGGTAGCTGTTATTTTAGGCGAACTCAGCAAGTGGTAGAAACTGATCCCATGAACCCCCAAAATCCATAGCACATGTACGTAGCATATCCTCTAAGATCTGAACGGTGTGCTCGGACTGCCCGTCCATCTGGGGGAATGTTGTACTCAGCTCCACCGTGTGCCTCACTCACGTTGCACCATTCTCTATAAATGTGATGTGAATTGTGTGCCTCAATCGGATATAATAGATACTGGCACATTATGGAGATGAACAATTTCACGGATATAGATCTGGGCCAGCTGCTCTGAAGAATAGGTAGCCGACACCACAATGAGATGTGTCGACTTGGTCAACCTATCAACAATGACCCACACTGCGTCAAATTTCTTCAAGGTTCGTGGGATCCCAACAATGAAATCCGTGATAATACGCTCCCACTTCCACTCGGGAATCTCAAGTCTCTGAGGCAAACTGCCTGGCCTCTGATGCTCGTACTTCACCTGCTGACATTTCAAACACCGAGCCACATGCTCTACTATATCTTTATTCATTATTCTCCACTAATAATGCTTCCTCAAATCCTGATATTTCTTGGTGGCGCCTGGATGAATGGATTACCACAAACTGAAGTCCTCCTCAAGAATCAACTCACACAGCCCATCCACATTGGGCACACAAATTCGACCTTGCATCCGCAACACCCCATCATCTCCAATAGAAACCTCCTTGGCATCACCATCGTTGCATCTTGTCCTTAAGGACAAGAAATAGGGGTCATCATTCTGACGCTCTCTAATGTGCTCATACAAAGAATAACAAGAAACCACGCAAGCAAGAACTCGGCTAGGCTCTGAAACATCTAACCTCACGAGTGTTGCACCCTATTTTGCACTAGTCAAGATAGGATTCAACTTTTGGTTTCTCTGTTGTTGATGAAGGAGAGACGCCACCTAATATTTAAAGGCATACTAAGGTACATATTTGATAATTAAGTTATATTTTTTATTGGTCTGCTAACCGGTGAGATTATGGGTAAGGTTTCTTGTTCTTATAAAGGGAAGGTGTTAGGAACTCCTTAAAATCTACTTGAGGTAGCTCCATAGGACTTAGTCTAATTTTAAAGGATCAGTTATTTATACTATGCTTAATTAACATTAAAAGCACGGATTACTATATGTCTAAGGGAGGGTATCTAAAAGGGATGTAAGACTTAAGAAGGATGTGAGATTATAAAAGATTTATTAAAGTAGTCCATATCTTACAAGGCTTGTAAAGAGGTTAAGTTATGAAAATAGTTAACTTAGGGAATAGGTGTTTATATAAATCTATAAGATGTTTATAAGAAAGTGAACCTGAATGTACCTTGATTCTAAAATCTGAAGAGGAGCGATCTTTGAAAATTTATTCAGGTGATAGTATTTCACCTTTTTTATGAAAATCTTATTCACCCCTTTGTTAGTAAAACCCGCGATTCTTCTCTGATTTTTCTTTCTGAAAACGGGTTGTTGTTTTGACTAAATTTTGCGCTTCAAAAGTCTTTAAGAAAAAGGCAAGTGAGTAATGAGATAATAATGATGCGGGCAGATTAGAATTAGTGAAATGAGAATTAGTTACTAATTGATTCTTTGTAAATCCTATATTATTTAAAGTTTTCCTATGTTTCATATGATATTAAAGCATGAAGATAAAGTATGTGATTTAATATATGAGCGTTAAATACATGATAGCAAAATACGATAAAAACGACAAGGCAGTAGGTAAAGTAATGAAGCAGTAAACTAGATTAAGGAAGACATAAATAATAACAAAGGAAATGAGGGAAAGAAGACTGAAATCTGATGGTTGGGCCTCAAGAAGATAGGCCCAGCAATTGAAAGATGCGGCTATAGCTGACTGGACCCTCCAGAAAATGCAACAAGACTGGTTTGGGCCTGAGTTCCTTAGGAAATCAGCAAGCCCAAATGTGTACATGCCCAAAAAGAAAGAAGGTCATTATATGTTGCTCCATATTTTCAGCACATTTAAACATATATGAAATGTATATAGACAAACGACTGGAACAAAAAATTATCAATATTCAAATACTATGGGAAATTATATTAATGTGGTAGTTACACATTGCAAATAATTTACATTGAAAATCTTTTGTTGTCATTAAACATTAAACCCCTAAAGAAACAATTGTGTCAATGAATTAAGGTCTAAAGGGGAAGTTCTACTCAAGGTCAATGCCCACTTTAAATCTCCCAATGCTTCAAAGTTCCCAAGGGATTCAAAGCCCATGGCAATGCTTGTGCCAGGGAGGGCCGCCCAACCTAGAGTTAAACTCCACTCCCAAACATTCTAAACACTAACAACATGTTTTCCTTATGGGTTTAAATGCAAATGAGGCCCTTTCAATGTAAACTAAATGCTATAGCATTACTTACCACAAAAATATACTTTCTCTCCTAACATAAGAACAGATAGTCTACATTTGATACCAAATAAGAAAATACATATCAAGTGAATTCAAAGGTCTGACTTTCGAACACGCATAGGTGAGGAGCAGAAACACCACAAGCATATTGTACAGGTCTGAACATTGGAGAAGAGCACACTCAAAGGGAAGGCGATCTATACAGGGTTCATACATGCAACAACACAAAATATACAGATGTTCCTCTCCCTGGCAAACCAACTGTGAACTGATTGGTTTGCTTCTAGAATATTCATGGTTTGACAACACTACTTAGCACTTTAAAGGTCATCAATAAAGATTCAGACAAAACATTTATGGTTGGCTACCTTTACAGAAGATTTTAGAAACAGGATTGAACCTCTCAACATGACTACAAGTTCACATGTTTGAACATGGAATCCCTAAGGGATCAACAGAGTTATATCCTTGACAATATTAACCTCAACAAGTCATCATGTTTAGACAGTATCAACAAAGGACCTCATAAGACTAAGGATCAGGTTTTTTCAAATTAACAATAGGGAAAGGGCTGGGGTAGTGTGACAACCCGGCGGGTCATTTCGAGAGTTATAGCCCCGTTTCCCCCATTTCTGCTTCTTTTGTGCTTTACAGCGGTATTATATTTTACCGGGTTGGTTGGTTGGTTCGGATCTGGAATGGTTTTGGAGTTAATTGAGACACTTAAACTCTTTATTAGAAGCTTAAGTTGGAAAAGTCAACTGGATGTTGACTTGTGTGTAATTGACCTCGAATTTGAATTTTGATGGTTCTGTTAGCTCCGTTAGGTAATTTTGGCCTTGGGAGCGTATCCGGGATGTGATTTGGAGCTCCGTAGCAGAATTAGACTTGAATCAGCGGAAGTTGGAAATTTGGCGATTTTGGTCGGCAGTGGAAATTTTGATATCGGGGTCGGAATGGATTTCCAAAAGTTGGAGTAGGTTCATGGTGTCATTTCTCATGTTTGCGTAAAATTTGAGGTCAATCAGACATGGTTTGATAGGTTTCGACATCGTTTGCGAAATTTGGAAATTTAGAAGTTCTTAGGCTTGAATCCGAGTGTAATTTGGTGTTTTGATGTTGTTTTGAGCGATTCGAAGGTTCAACTAAGTTCGTATGGGGTTATATGACCTGTTTGTATGTTTGGTTGAGGTCCCGAGGGCCTCGAGGTGATTTCGGGTAGCTAACGGATGGTTTGGTGTGATCTGCATGTGCATCGCGAACACGTGAGTGGTGTCGTGTTCGCGAAGAGGAGTGAGGCAGTTGGGGACCCCAGGTCCTTGGTCTATGTGTTTGCGAGGTGAGGACCGCATTTGCGAAGGGATGAGCTGGTAAAGCTTCGCATTCGTGAAGCATTGGCCACATTCACGATGAGTTAATTGGGAGGCAGTCTAAGTTGGCCTACGCGAAAGCGAGAGGACAGTCGCGTTCGAGAAGAATGAAATCAGGGTAGACAATATTAATTCCAAAAATGAGGGTTTCAACCCATTTTCATATCTTGAGCTAGAGAACACTGAATTGGGAGATTTTTTAGGGGATTTTCGTGGAGTCGATCGGGTTAAGTGATTTCTACTTAGTTTTTGTCAAATTACATGATTATTTGTTTAATTCCACCATTTAATTTGTGATTTGGGGTGAGAAATTGGAGAAAAAGAGGAAGAACTCTTAAGTTAGAATTTTGAGGTTTTGAATAGGATTTTGTTATCGGATTTGAGTAATTTTGGTATGGTTAGGCTCATGAGTGAATGGGCTTTCGGGTTATGCAAATTTTGTTGGATTTCAAGACGTGGGCTCGGGGGCCGGGTTCGGGCCAATTTCGGATTTTGGCTATAATTTAATATTTTTCCTGTGGATTTGATCCCTTTAGCCTAAATTGATTGTGTTGTACTACTTGTGGCTGAATTCGGGACGTTCGGAGGCCGAATTGAGAGGCAAAGGCATCACGGAGTAGAGATTTGCTTGGTTTGAGGTAAGTAATGCTTTCAAACTTGGACCTGAGGGTTCGAAACCCCAAATTATGTGTTATTTGATTGGTATTGAGGTGACGCGCATGCCAAGTGACGAGCGTGCGGGCGTGCACCGTGAGAATTGTGACTTGGGTGATTCCATGGCATCACTTAGTGACTCCATCCTGTTGATATCCATGTTTTCATCATGTGATAAAGTAATTGAGTTGTAAATCATGCTAGATGTCATGTTTAGGCTTTATACCGATATTGTTGGGACCCTTAGAGGTTGTTTCTTGCTGTCATCTCACTATTTACATTTATATTCCGTACTCAGTCATGTTCATGCATTTTTATATCATATCCCAGTCTCAGTCATTTATTGATTCATCATATCATTGTTCCGGGTTTGTTTTCATGACATTGTGATCCCCTAGGTGAGACTGGAGAGATTGATGACTGACTGAGGCCGAGAGCCTGAATATGAGTGACAGTATTGGGATCAGGCTGCACGCGTAGCGGTTATTGATGATTATGATAGTGCTTAGGCTGTAGGAGTCCCTCCGAAGTCTATAACACACCCCCGGTGAGCGCGGTTGATATGATTGAGGGATGGATCTTCCCTGGACATGGATCTTGTTCAAAGTACTTGTTACCTAGAGATGGATCTTCTCCACAGGGCTGGATTGTCCTTGTTCCTCGGTACTAGCTGAGCTATAGTCGGTGTTGTATATATTCTAGGATGGATCTTCCTTGGGCCATATGAGCCATATACAGTACGGAGTAGTTGAGATATCGAGAGTGAGGGAATTGAGGCCGACATCATGGTGAATCACTTACAGTATGTGCATTGACATGTAGGGGCAATAGAGTCATATTCATTACACTGTTCGAATCTATTTTACTTCCGATTATGAATTGCCTAATTGTTTTAAGATCATGTTTATGATCTGTGCATTTACTTCATATTATTTGTGTCGGTTGAGTTCGTCACTATCTTCAGTCCATAGTTTGAACTTGTTACTTTTTGGGTTGGTGTACTCACGTTACTCCATGCACCTTGTGTGACTTCCTTAGTTTATCTGTATTCTCAATTATTACTCTAGATACTATTGTGGATTTTTGTTTCATTATTAGACGCGCATGTACTCAGTGACGCCCCGATGTTTGGGACGATTGTATCGTGTTTTGGGTAAATTCTGTTTTTCAAAAGGCTTTTATTCAAATGTTAAATCTTTTCGTTGTTATTTCAAAAAGGTATTTTTACTGTACTAGAAAGGAAATGTTGAATTTAGGCTTGCCTAGTCCCACGATAGGCGCCATCACGACAGGTAGGTTTTGGGTCGTGACAAGTTGGTATTAGATCCTTTGTTACATAGGTCTCACGAGTCATGAGCGGGTTTAGTAGAGTCTTGCGGATCGGTACCAAGACCTCAGTACTTATCTTCAAGAGGCTGCAGAACCTTTAGGAAAATTACACATTCTTGAATTCTTGTCATGCGAATTTTTTGATTCTGGTAACTAAACTTATGTTGTTTCATTCACTCACAGATGGTAAGGACTCGCACTACCGGGCAGGAGAGCCAGGCACCAGTAACATCGGCCAGAGTCGCGAGAGGCCGAGGTCACGGTAGAGGCCAGTGTAAGGGCAGAGGTGTAGACCGCACAGTAGCTGGGGCAGTGCCTGCAGATTCACCAGTTGCCCCAGTTCAGGACCAGGTCCTATTTATGGATGCTCCTGCGGAACCAGCTCAGGCACTACCCGTGCCCATCGTAATTCCTGACCTTCAGGAGGCCGTAGCTCAGATTTTGACCGTGTGTACCGGCCTTGCTCAGGAGGTCTATGCTTCGACGGCCACTTCTCAGGTCGGGGGAGGTACTCAGACTCCTGTCGCCCGCACACCTGAGCAGGTTGTATAGGGACTCGAGACACCGGAGGCACCACCAGCCAGCCGGTTGCAGTTGCACAAGACTATGTGGTTCCTTCTATGCCTGAGGATGATCAACATAGGGTGGAGAGGTTTGGGAGACTTCAACCTCCACCTTTCAGTGGTATAGAGAGAGAGGATGCCCAGGATTTCTTGGATAGGTGTCAGAGGATACTCCGTACAGCAGGTATTCTGGAGACTTGTGGGGTCTCATTCACCACTTTTCAGCTCTCTAGGGCTGCACTCATATGGTGGGTGACTTACGAGAGGCGTAGGCCGGTCGGCGCAGCACCCCTTACTTGGCAGCAGTTCTCCATTGTCTTTCTGGAGAAGTTTGTGCCTTAGTCCCCCAAAGAGGAGCTGTGCAGACAGTTTGAGCAGCTTCGTCGGGGTGATATGTCTGTGATGCAGTATGAGATGTGATTCTCAGAGTTTTCTCGTCATGCTATCTGGTTGGTTCCCACAGACAGAGAGAGGATCAGGAGGTTTATAGATGGCCTTACTTTTCAGTTATGATTGCTTATGACCCAAGATAGTGCCTGGTGCTACTTTTGATGAGGTTGTCGACGTTGATCGGTAGATTGAGATGGTTTGCGGTCAAGAGAGGGTTGATAGGGAGGCCAAGAGGCCTCGTGGACAGGGTGGATTTAGTAGTGCTCCTTCTGGGGTTCAGTTCCATCATGGTAGAGGTTGTCCTTTCAGACATGCTCAGACAGCTCGCCCAGTTCACCGTGTTGCATCGTCCGGTCATGGGTCCTATGGTTATCAGCACGTCCAGACATCATTCAGTGCACTACCAGCTCAGAGCTCGTCACATGCACCATCAGCTCGGGGTTCATCTATGTCAGGACCTTCTAGCGATTATTATAGTGCTCGGGGTTCCCTTCAGTCCCCACTGCCATTCATAGGGTGAGGTTGCTTTAAGTGTGAAGATTTGGTCCATATTATAAGGTATTGTCCCCGTCTTTCAGGAGGTTCATCTCAACAGAGGAGTCAGCCAACAACTTCAGCGCCAGCTTCTCCACCACATGCATAGTCAGCTAGGTGTCAAGCACAGTTCGCTAGGGGCCGCCCAAGAGGGGGAGGATGATCAGCAGGCGGCCAGGCCCGTTTCTATGCCCTCCCTTCCAGACCAGATGCCATTGCTTCATATGTTGTGATTACAGGTATTGTCTTAGTTTGCCACAAAGATGCCTATGTATTTTTTTATTCTAGTTCCATTTATTCATTTGTTTCCTCGTATTTCTCTCATTTTCTAAATATGCCGCGTGAGTCTTTAGTCTCATTTGTTCATGTATCTACTCTTGTGGGTGATACTATTATTGTGGATCGCGTATATCGGTTATGTGTGGTGACTATTGGGGGTCTGGAGACGCGAGAAGACCTTTTGCTGCTCAGTATGGTTGATTTCGACAAATATTGGGTATGGATTGGTTGTCTCCATGTCATGTCGTTCTATATTGTCACACTAAGATCGTGACGCTGGCGATGCAGGGGCTGCCGAGGGATGAGTGGAGCGGTTCTATAGACTATGTTCCTAGTAGAGTGATTTCATACTTGAAGGCTCAGCGTGTGGTTGAGAAGGGTTGTCTATCCTATTTGGCATTTGTGAGGGATGTTAGTGCAGAGACTCCTGACATTGATTTTGTTCTGGTGGTACGTGATTTTCTGGATGTGTTCCTTGCAGACTTGTCGGGCATGCCGCCTCATAGGGATATTGACTTTGGTATTGATTTGGTGCCGGTCACTTAGCCCATTTCTATTCCACTGTATCGTATGGCACTGGCAGAGTTGAAAGAACAACTTTAGAAGCTCCTTGATAAGGGGTTTATTCGGCCTAGTGTGTCACCTTGGGGTGCATCGATTCTATTTGTGAAGAAGAAGGATGGTTCAATGAGGATGTGCATTGACTACAGGCAGTTGAACAAATCCACAGTCAAGAAAAAGTATCATTTGCCTCGTATTGATGATCTATTCGACCAGCTGCAAGGAGCGAGGGTGTTCTCCAAGATTGATTTGAGGTTCGAGTATCACCAGCTGAAGATTTGGGATTCGGATATTCTTAAGACAACTTTCAGAACCTGATATGGCCATTATGAGTTACTGGTGATGTCTTTTGGGCTGACCAATGACCCACCATCGTTCATGCATTTGATGAACAATGTATTTCAGCCTTATTTGGACTCATTCGTTATTGTATTCATTGATGACATCCTGGTGAACTCTCGTAGCCAAGAGAATCATGCTCAGCGTCTGAAGACTGTGTTGCAGAGATTGAGGGAGGAGAAGCTTTATGCAAAGTTCTCCAAGTGTGAGTTTTGGCTCGGCTCAGTGGCGTTCTTGGGGCGCGTGGTGTCCAGTGAGGGTATTCAGGTGGATCCGAAGAAGATAGAGGCGGTGCAGAGTTGGCCTAGACCGTTTTCATCCACAAATATTAGGAGCTTTCTTGGTTTGGCGGGCTATCACTATCGTTTTGTGGAGGAATTTTCATATATTGCATCGCCCTTGACCAAATTGACCCAAAGGGTGCTCCATTCAGGTGCTCGAATGAGTGCGAGGAGAACTTTCAGAAGCTCAAGACTGCTTTGATCACGGCTCCAGTTCTAGTTCTGCCGTCAGCTTCAGGTTCTTACATCGTGTATTGTGATGCCTCGTGGATGGGTATTGGATCTGTCCTAATGCAGAAGGGTAGGGTGATTTCATATGCTTCGCACCAGTTGAAGACTCATGAAAAGAACTATCCTGTCCATGATCTTGAGTTAGCAACTATTTTTCACGCCTTAAAGATTTGGCAGCACTATTTGTACGGGGTTCATTGTGAGATCTATACTGATCACCGGAGTTTGCAGCATCTGTTCAAGCAGAAAGATCTTAATTTGCGTCAGCGGAGATGGTTGGAGCTTCTTAAGGACTATGATATCATTATTTTGTACCATCCCGGGAAGACCAATGTGGTGGCTGATGCCTTGAGTCATCGAGCGGAGAGTTTGGGGAGTTTAGCATATCTTCCAGCAGCATAGAGACCTTTAGCATTGTATGTTCAGGCCATAGCTAGCCAGCTGGTCAGATTGGATATTTCGGAGCCGAGTCGAGTATTGGCTTGTATGGTCTCTAGGTCTTCTCTTTATGACCGTATCAGGGACCGTCAGTATGATGACCCCCAACTGCAAGTTCTTCAAGACAGGTTTCAGAGGTGATACTAGATATGTGACTATTGGTGATAATGGCATGTGTGCCCAATGTGGATGGGCTTCGGGAGATAATTCTTGAGGAGGCCCACAATTCGCGATATTACATCCATCCGGGTGCCGCGAAGATGTACCGGGATTTGAGACAGCATTATTGGTGGAGGCAGATGAAAAAGGATATAGTTGGGTTAGTGGATCCGTGTATCAATTTTCAGTAGGTTAAGTATGAGCATCAGAGACCGGGTGTCTTGCTTCAGAGGTTAGAGATTCCAGAGTGGAAGTGGGAGCGGATCACTATGGATTTTGTAGTTGGGCTCCCACGGACTTCGAGGAAGTTCGATGCTATTTGGGTGATTGTGTATCGGCTGACCAAGTCTGTGCACTTCATGCCAGTGGGTACCACTTACTCTTCAGAGCGGTAGGTTGAGATTTACATCCGAGAGATTGTTCGCTTTCATGGTGTCCCAGTTTCCATCATCTCAGATAGGGGCACACAGTTTACATTGTTGTTTTTTAGGGTCGTACAACGAGAGTTGGGTACTTAAGTTGAGTTGAGCACATCCTTTCACCCTAAGACGGACGGGCAGTCCGAACGCACTATCCAGATATTGGAGGACATGTTACGCGCTTGTGTCATTGATTTTGGGGGTTCATGGGACCAATATCTGCCGCTCGCGGAGTTCGCATATAACAACAGTTATCAGTCGAGCATTCAGATGGCTCCGTACGAGGCTTTATATGGGAGACAGTGTAGATCTCTGGTGGGATGGTTTGAGCCAGGTCAGGCTAGGCTCATGGGTACAGACTTGGTCCAGGATGCATTAGACAAAGTGAAATTCATCTAGGAGCGGCTTCGCACGGTGCAGTCTAGGCAGAAGTCCTATGTAGACAGGAAGGTCTGTATGTGTCTTTCATGGTTGGGGAGAAGGTTCTGCTAAAGGTATCACCCATGAAGGGTGTTATGAGATTTGGGAAGAGGGGCAAGTTGATCCCCCGGTTCATTGGGCCTTTTGAGGTACTTCAGAGGATAGGGGAGGTGGCTTACAAGCTTACCTTACCACCAAGCTTGTCAAGTGTGCACCCAGTACTTCATGTTTCTATGCTTCAGAAGTATATTGGCGATCCGTCCCATGTTTTGGATTTCATCACGGTTCAGTTGGATGGTGATATGACTTATGATGTGGAGCCGGTGGCCATTTTGGAGCGGTAGGTTAGGAAGTTAAGGTCAAAGTATATAGCTTCAGTAAAGGTGCAGTGGAGAGGTCAACCTGTGGAGGCGTCCACTTGGGAGACCGAGCGGGAGAGGTGGAGCAGATATCCACACCTATTTGAGACTCCAGGTATGTTTCTAGACCCGTTCGAGGATGAACGTTTGTTCAAGAGGGGGAGGATGTAATGACCCGGTCGGTCTTTTCGAGAGTTATAGCCTTGTTTCCCCCATTTCTGCTTCTTTTGTGCTTTACATCGGTATTATATCTTACCGGGTTGGTTGGTTCGAGTCCGGAGTGCTTTCGGAGTGAATTAAGACACTTAGTCTCTTTATTAGAAGCTTAAGTTGGAAAAGTCAACCAGATATTCACTTGTATGTAAACGACCTCGTATTTGAATTTTGATGGTTCCGTTAGCTCCGTTATGTGATTTTGGACTTAGGACCGCGTCCGGGATGTGATTTGGAGGTCCGTAGTAGAATTAGGCTTGAATAGGCGAAAGTTGGGAATTTAACAATTTTGGTCGACAGTGGAAATTTTGGTATCGGTGTCAGAATGGATTTCCAGAAGTTGGAATAGGTTCGTGGTGTCATTTCTGATGTGTGTAAAATTTGAGGTCATTCAGACGTGGTTTGATAGGTTTCGGCATCGTTTGCGGAATTTGGAAGTTTAGAAGTTCTTAGGCTTGAATTCGAGTGTAATTTGGTGTTTTGATGTACTTTTGAGCGATTCGAAGGTTTGACTAAGTTCGTATGGGGTTATATGACCTATTGGTATGTTTGGTAGAGGTCCCGAGGGCCTCGGGGTGATTCCGGGTGGCTAACGGATGATTTGGTGTTGGAAAAGTGCAGCTCATATGCTACTGTAATTTCCTTCTGGTTTCCACTTACGCGTTCGTGAGAGGGACCTCGTGTTTGCGAAGAGTATTTTTGAGCTGGGGATATTTTGTACTTTGTGTTCACGAAGAATAGGACGCGAACGCGAAGGAGTGATCTGCGTGTACATCGCGAACGTGTGAGTGGTGTTGCGTTCATAAAAAGGAGTGAGGCAGTTGGGGGCCCTAGGTTCTTGGTCTACGCGTTCGCGAAGGGATGAGATAATAAAGCTTCTCATTCACGAAGCATTGGCCGTGTTCACGATGATTTAATTAGGAGGCAGTCTAAGTTGGCCTACGCGAACGCGAGAGGACGGTCGCGTTCGCGAAGAAGGAAATCTGGGCAGACAGTATTAATCCCAAAAATGAGGGTTGAACCCAAATTTTAGATCTTGATCTAGAGAAAGCGGAATTGGGAGATTTTTGAGGGGATTTTCATGGAGTCGATCGGGGTAAGTGATTTCTACTTGGTTTTGGTCAAATTACATGATTATATATTTAATTCCACCATTTAATTTGTGATTTGGGGTGAGAAATTGGGCAAAAAGAGGAAGAACTCTTGAGTTAGAACTTTGAGGTTTTGAATAGGATTATTTTATCGGCTTTGAGTAATTTTGGTATGTTTAGGCTCGTGAGTGAATGGGTTTTCGGGTTGTGCGTCCTTTGTCGGATTTCGAGACGTGGACCTGGGGGTCGGGTTCGTGCCAATTTCGAATTTTGGTTATAATTTGGTACTTTTCTTGTGGATTTGATCCCTTTAGCCCAAATTGATTGTGTTTTACTACTTGTGGCTAGATTCGGGATGTTTGGAGGTCGAATTGAGAGGCAAAGGCATCACGGAGTAGAGATTTGCTTGGTTTGAGGTAAGTAAAGCTTTCAAACTTGGCCCTGAGGGTTTGAAATCCCAAATTATGTGTTATGTGATTGGTATTGAGGCGACACACATGCAAAGTGACGGGCATGCAGGCGTGCACCTTGAGAATTGTGACCTGGGTGATTCCATGGCACCATTTAGTGACTCTATCATGTTGATATCCATGTTTTCATCATGTGATAAAGTAATTGAGCTGTAAATCATGCTAGATATCATGTTTATGCTTTATGCCGGTATTGTTGGGACCCTTAGTGGTTGTTTCTTGCTGTCATCTCACTATTTACATTTATATTCTGTACTTAGTCATGTTCATGCATTTTTATATCATATCCCAGTCTCAGTTATTTATTGATTCATCATATCATTGTTCCTGGTTTGTTTTCATGGCATTGTGAGCCCGTGGGTGAGACTGGAGAGATTGATGACTGAGTAAGGGCGAGAGCCTGAGTCTGAGTGACAGTTATGGGATCGGGTTGCATGCCACAATGGTTATATTGATGATTATGATAGCGCTTGGGCTGTTGGAGCCCCTCCAGAGTCTGTAACACACCCCCAGTGAGCGCGGTTGATATGATTGAGGGATGGATCTTCCTTGGACATGGATCTTGTCCGAAGTACTTGTTACCTCGAGATGGATCTTCTCCACAGGGCTGGATTTCCCTTGTTCCTCGGTACTGGGTGACCTATGGTCAGTGTTGTATATATTCCGGGATGGATCTTGACTAGTCCGTATAAGCCATATACAGTATCGAGTGGTTGAGATATCGAGGAGTGAGGGCATTGAGGTTGTCATCATGGTGCATCACTTACAGTATGTGCATTGACATGTAGTGGCAGTAGAGTCATATTCATTACACTGTTCGGATCTGTTTTACTTTCGATTATGAATTGCCTAATTGTTTTAAGAGCATGGTTACGATCTATGCATTTATTTCATATTATTTGTGCCGGTTGAGTTCGTCACTATCTTCAGTCCATAGTTTGGACTTGTTACTTACTAAGTTGGTGTACTCACATTACTCCTTTCACCTTGTGTGCAGATTAGGGCATTTCTGGTCACGTCGGCGACTGCTGATTTAGGAATTGGAGCCTGGGACTATCGAGGTAGCTTCATGGCGTTTGCGGCCCTTGATTTCCCTTTCTTAGTTTATCTATATTCTCAGTTATTACTCTAGATATTGTTGTGTATTTTTGTTTCATTATTAGACACTCATGTACTCAATGACGGCCTGATGTTTGGGACGATTGTATCGTGTTTTGGATAAATTTTGTTTTTCAAAAGGCTTTTATTTAAATGTTAAATCTTTCCGTTGTTATTTCAAAAAGGTATTTTTAATATACTAGAAAGGAAATGTTCTATTTAGGTGTTCCTGGTCCCATGACAGGCGCCATCACGACAGGGTAGGTTTTGGGTCGTGACAGGTGGTTCAGGTCAGAGCATGAAATTAGAAATCAAACAAGAACATATTGTATTCAGTTAGTTATATGTACACTTCAAATGAAGTTATGACTTCATTTTGGACAGGGGAACTTTGCATATTACAGAATCAGGTAAACATGTCATGAGGAGTGGTAACTACAGATAAAGGAAAGCATTATATTAAAACAGGTTTAACTTAGAATAAGTCTGGCTTAGTATCTAAGTGTAAAGTAGTCATGCTTCAGCCTTTTAAAAAAGATTTCACTTGATTATAACAGAGTAACTGAGTCCTACTTTTATGGGAGATAATCTTAAAACTAATTGAATGTAAGCTTCACAAAGTCAACAGTGGTTTAAAGAGATTAAAGACATAGAAGTATTACACCAAGTAGGTTTTAAATAGAACATGTAATTGAAGGTTTTAATTAAGCATGAGACAGCTAAACAACCACCAGTCAACTATAACAAACCAGGATTATGACTTGTTTTATGAAGGAAGGATAACTTAATTCTAACAGGATGTGTATAGTAGAGATATTGGTATTCATGAAAAGAAGAAAGTTAAATTCAAACAAGACTAGATCAAAAGATGCAACCAATAACTAGATGAGATCATAGGAATGTCATAGTGACAACCCAGAAGCTACTTTCAAAGTTTGCAGGCACAAGTATAGAGAAGAAAAGCACCTAATCACTTAGATTTGCATGCTTATGGTAGATTACATGAACTGAGGAACTTTCAAATTTATCTCAGTTATGATTATCAAACATAAACTCAATCATAAGACTAACATAATAAAGAGAAGCAACATATAAAGGCAAAGCTCACTGCAAAATCAATAATGAAAAGTTATAAAGTTTATGTGAGCATGAACAATCATTCAAGGCACATTACTATTTTAGTTGTGCAGATTATTTTGAATCAAAAATGAAAGTCATCAAGAATCACATAATTTTTTGATCAATTACTAATAAAAAATTCAAGAGGCAGGACATGTGATCACAGAAAGACATCATATTGCCACAAACGAAAGATAAACATTTCCATGCTAATGGTAAGCATCATAAGTAACTATAGTTCACATAAAACCAACAGCATATTCATAATGTTCAGATAAGGTGATTAAAAGAGAGAAATTAGGAGTACACTGGCCTTTTCAAGGAAGCAGACCAAACAAAGACTCTCTTAATTGCTTAAGACCCCAAAATTTTCATGTTCGAAGCAGTGACAATACTCAGAAACGAAAAGGAAAACAACAGTAAGGAACCCTAGGATTTTGATCTCAAAATTGCTCTTAAGTGATAGTGTAGATGATTTCAGTGTTAGTTCGTGTTGGTGAGAACATTAAAGAGTTCTATTTATAGTGCCATTGAAGTCTCTTAGGGCTTCACAAATTCAAATCAGTAGTGGAGAGTGGAGCAGGGTAGATGATGATAGCAAATCGAGTGAAAATCAGAAAGAAACAGAGGGGAAATACAGGGTCGGTTTTACCTGAGAGGAGGGATCGATCCTTAAAGGAAAAGAACCAACAGACAAACCATAATGTCTAGAGGTCACTGCGTTTGACCTCTGGACAAGAATAATGATGAGGGTGCTGAAGAAATTCAACCATGCATGCCATGGATTTCAAAACACAGAGGAAAGAATATGCGAGCTCAGTAATAATAATTTGGGGTCTTAGGGTTTGATTTAGTTTTTGAATTATATCAGAAATGGGAAAGAATAGCAGGATTCGCAGATAGTAGGGGACATATAGGCGTTTCAGGCTTTGATTGAGATGACCTTGCACAATTTTGTGCAAGGTTTTGGAGACTGATGGGTTAGGACAGGAGAGTACAAAGCGTCTTGGGAAATTACGGCATCCGAGTGAGGGTGAAATGATTAGGGTTTATGAGGATTGGTTTTCTCTTTAGGCTTAAAGATGAGAGACGGAATGGGAGCCGTTGGATCTGTTGATCAAGGGCTCCGATTATTTGGCAATTAGATTTATTAGAAATGATTTAAGTGGGAAAATCGGGGGTCGTTAGATGATGGGGTTTTGGGCGGTTGATATTAGATCTCTGGGGGAGGGTATTGTACACAATGTAACAGATTATATATAGGAAGATATGAGAGTTTCAAATTCGGTCATGTGTGACTTTGGGCGTCTTTTTCTTTTTAACAATTCTAACTTGTTCCAAGATACTTCTCCCCACTTCTAAACATCATTATAATCCTTCAAACCATATACAATACATGTCCACATATCAAAATGGATTTATGCATAATCGTAGTTTATTTTTGGCTTACAGTGATAGGTTTAGAACTTAATCACCTTCTAATGAGGCCTTAAACATTTGAAAATTTTTGGGGGTGCTACTGTATCAAGACGGGTGCTAATGTCAACCTATATTATTCAACTATGAAAACTCTTTTCACTGGCATTCGACCATTGAAACTTGGTCGTCTTATGAGTTAACTTAGTCAACTGTGCTGAGATAGAGGAAAATCCCTCCACAAACCTTTTGTAATATCTGCCAAACCCAAGAAACACCGAACCTCCGTAAGAGTTATGGGTCTAGACCAACTATTTACAGCCTTAATCTTGTGTGTATCAACTCTAATTCCCTCGTCAAATGATATGTGGTCGTGAAATGCTACGGAATTCAACCAGAACTCACATTTGGAGAATTTCGCATATAACTCGCTATCTTGGACTGTTTGCAATACTGCTTGTAGATGACCCCCATGCTCTTCTTCTTTATGTGAAGATACAAGAATTATGATTGTACAACGGAATTAGATGATTTTACCGAGACGGGACATAATTTTAACGGGAAATAAGGGGAGCGGGCCTTATCTGGTACGAGATAAATGGGACGACCCGCTATGCCCGTCCCATCCCACTAAAAAATGGGATGGGACGTAGGCCCTAAGCGGGCTTTTTTTAATTTTTTTAAAATTTAAATATTTAAGCACTAAAGTTGGCAACGACTATTTTTTATAGTTAGCAATGGTTAATTTTTTTTAAGTTGGCAATGACTATTTTTTAAAGTTTGTAACGGCTAGTTTTTTTAGTGTTTTACTTTTTAAATGAATTTAAAACTTAATAAACTTTAAAGAAACTACGTAAGGAATTACAAAATATTAAAATAAAAGATTTGTATAAAAATATTTTAGTAATTAAACTTGTAATTTTCTTAATATAATCTCAAGCTATAAAGTAACTAAGTAAGACAATTCATAAAAAGATCAAGGCTAAAACCTTCTATTTTTAATAATAATTTCAAATTTCACACAAATACAAGTCTTTTGAAGGGTGCCTAATCTACACAGCCACCCTCTAAGAAAGGTTCTGTTTGAACAAGGCCTCTTAGTAGCTAATTACAAATTATCATACTAATATTGGTAAGATCCTATATAGCTTTGTTGTAACTTTTTCATAATATATGTGCGACAATCCTGTGTAATTGCCAGTGTCGCTTGATATTCCATGAGTTCCATGACGTCATCGTTCCTAGTGCATAGCATCTCATTGTATTCTTCTTCTTCCCTAGTGCTTAATTTTTCAAAATCAAGATTTCTTCTTTCTGAATTAATCCAATCTCTAAATAAGACAGAAATGTCTTCCTTTCATTTTGCTACCAGAGACAACTCTGCACTGTTCTGGATGACTACGCCACCATCATTTGAGTCCAAAAGTCAGACTTTGATGCTTGTCAATCGATGAAGATCTTTGGATATTTCTCTCTTATCCGCTTCCAAGTACACTAGACTACTCATGGATCGGCGATTGAGAGTGTCGGCTACAACTTAGCCTGGTCTAGATAACATAAGATGTCCACATCAGTCTTTCAGCAACTCATGCCACCTTCTTTGCCTCAAATTCAACTTCTTCTGCTTGAAAATGTAATCAAGGCTTTTATGATACATGTGTAAATAATGATGCCATATCTTCAATGTGAACATGAATGCCACCAATTCTAAATCATGCGTCAGGTAATTCTTCTTATGTTTCTTAAGTTGTCTTGAAGCATATGCGATCACCTTACCGTGTTGCATTAGAACACAACCCAAACCGGTACCTGAAGTGTCATAGTAAATAGCACACCCCTCTGAACCTTCTAGAAGTTTCATGATGGGTGTTGATGTCAACCTATTCTTCAACTCATAAAAACTCTTTTCACATGCATCCGACCATTGGAACTTGGTCGACTTCTAAGTTAACTTAATCAATGGTGCTTATAAAGTAAAATACCTTCACAAACCTTCTGTAATAACCTTCCAAACCCAAGAAACTCTTAACCTTCGTAGGAGTTGTGGGTCTAGGCCAACTATTTACGGCCTTAATATTCTGTGTATCAACTCTGATTCCCTCATTAGATACTATGTGGCCGAGAAATGCTATGGAATTCAACCAAAACTCATATTTTGTGAATTTTGCATATAATTTGCTATCCTGGAGTGTCTGGAACACCGTTCGTAAATGACCCACATGCACTTCTTCTGTCCGTGAATACAGCAGAATATTATTAATGAAGACAACCATGAATATATCTAGAAATGGTTTGAAAACCCTATTCATCAGGTCCATGAAGACCGATGGTGCATTAGTCAATCCGAATGACATAACGAGGAACTCAAAATGGCCATCTCGAGTTCTAAAGGACGTCTTCGGAATATCCTTCTCTTTGACTATCACTTGATGATCGCCCGACCTCAGAGCAATTTTCGAGAAAAATTTGAAACCCTATAACTAATAAAACCAATCATCGATCCTGGGAAATGGATATCTATTCTTTGTAGTTACTTTATCAACTGCATATAATCTATACACTTCCTCAGAGATCCATTTTTCTTTCGAACAAATAGTACTGGTGCACCCCAAGGCATGATGCTAAATCTGATGAAATATTTATTGAGAAGATCTTTCAACTGCTCATTTAACTCCCTCAGCTCTGCATGAGACATTCTGTAAGGAGGAATCGATATAGACTGAGCATTTGGAATCACATTGATGCCAAAATCAACCTTCCTCTTTGGAGGGGTACCATGAAGTTCTTCAAGAAAAACTTTTGGATATTCATTAACTACTGGAACAAACTGAAGAGTTGGTGACTTAGCATTCATATCTCTAACTCGAACTAGGTGATATATACACACTCTAGAAATCATCTTTCGTGCCTTAAGGTAAGAAATTGTAACGACCCAACCGGTCATTTTGAGTATTTTCATTCCCTTCAGCCGTTTGAAGTCTTGAGTATCTTAATATGATGTATTATGACATGTATGAAATATTGGTCTTGGTTTTCAGGAGTTTCGAAATTAGTTTGGAAGAACAAATTTCATGTTTGAAGCTTTAGGTTGGAAGAGTTGACCAAGTTTGAGTTTTGTGTATTTTTTCTTGGATTGGAGTTTTGATAGTTCCATCAGGTCCGGATGATGATCTTGGACTCAGGCATATGCTCGGATTTGCATTTGGGTATTTCTAGAAGGTTTCGGTACTATTTGGCAAAAGTTGGAAATTTGAAGGTTTAAAATGTTCATAAGTTTGACCGAGAGTTGACTTTGATGATATCAGATTTGGATTGTTGTTCCAAGAATTGGAATAACTTCTTTATGTCATTTGGGACTTGTGTGCAAAATTTGAGTTCATTCCGGGTTGATTTGATATGGTTCGGCACTAGTTTTGAAAGTTGAAAGTTTAAGTTCGTTAAGTTTGATTTGAGGTGCGATTCATGGTTTTGGTTTTTTTATCGTAATTTGAGGTCTCGAGTAAGTTCGTGTTATTTTATGGCACTTGTTGGTATATTCTGATGGGGTCCCAAGGGGCTCAGATGATTTCGGACGAGGTTCGGATCATTTTGGATCATTTAGGCTATGCTGGTTTGGCAGGGGTTCTAGTGCGACCGCACCCGCGAACTTATGGGCGCAGTTGCAGAGCCACAAAAGTAGAAAAGGAGTCGCAAAAGCAGAAAGTGGACTATGAAGTCCCCATTATTTTCGGGAGGTCGTTCCTTACCATGGGAAATGGCCTTTGTAATGTTGAGGTCGAGCTCACTTTTTGGGTTGGTGATAAACAAGTGGTACTTCATGTTTATAAGTCCATATTCCAACCCAATAGCCACAAGGTGTGCTTACTTGTGGATTTAGTTATCGATGTGATAATTGATGACACGGGTACTAAAATCAACGTCGGTGATATGTTGGAGACCGTCTTGCTTAATTTTGATAATGATGAAATGTATGGTTTCATGGAACGTGTTAACTCCTGTCAAAGGATGAGTTCATACAACTACACAACAAGAAAGTTATTGTTGAACCTTGAAAATATGAAGACTCCTCTTTCTTCAAATGAAGAGACACCTATGTTGGAGTTGAAGCCATTACCACCACACCTTCGGTATGACTTTCTAGGGTTTTTCTCTACTTCACCGGTTATTATTTCTTCGTGTTTGACTAACGCGCATGTATATTCCACTTTGGCAATCTTTCAAAAGAGGAAGAAATTCATTGTGTGGACTTTAGCAGATATTTGGGGTATAAGCCCTACATTTTGCATGCACAAAATAAAATTGAAGGATGGTACAAGACCTTCAATTAAACATCAAAGGAGGCTCAATGAGGCAATACAAGAGGTGTTCAAGAAAGAGATAAATAGTTAGATGTTGGGCTGGTATACCCCAATATCTAATATCTTATGCACATCATTGGTTCAATGTGTACCCAAAAAAGGGGTATGACTGTTATAACAAATGACAAAAATGAGTTGATATCACAAGAACAGTTACTGGTGGAGAGTTTGTATGAATTACTGGAAACTCAACAAGGTTACAAGGAAGGCCCACTTTCCCCTCTCAATCAAGGATGAGTGTATTAAAGCTTTTGAAGAATTGAAAATTAAGTTGACCACCGCTCCTATTATTATATCCCCAAGTTGGAGCTTGCCATTTGAGCTCATGTATGATGCTAGTAATATTGCGGTGGGGAATAGTTAGGGAAAAAGAGTCGACAAGGATTCTAGTGACTTGGTGAAGAGATGTGATGAGTGCCACAAAGCTGGTGGAATTTCAAAGAAGCATAAAATACCTCTCAAGACTATCTTGGAGATTGACATGTTTGATGTTTGGAGAATTAATTTTATGGGGTCATTCAGTGGTTTTTATGTTGGTGGCGATAGACTATGTGTCTAAATGTATGGAAGCCATGGGTTACCCAACAATGAAGCTAGAAGTGTGGTTGCTTTCTTGAAGAACAACATATTCACAAGATTTGGGACTCCAAGAGCAATCATAAGTGATGGGGGTCATATTTTTGCAACAATATCTTTGACATTTTGCTTGAAAAGTATGGTGTCACTCATAAGGTGGCAACCCCTTATAATCCACAAATAAATGAAAAAGTAGAGGTGTCAGACCGGGAGATAAATAATATCTTTTCAAAGACAGTTAATGCTAATCGAATGGATTGGTCTAAGAAGCTTGGTGATGCTCTATGGTCATATAGAACGGCCTACAAAACACCTATAAAGATGTCCCCATATCATTTGATATTTGGAAAGGCTTGTCATCTACCGATAGAGTTAGAGCATAAAGGCATGTGCGCTTTTAAAAAGTTGAATCTTGATTAGGATATTACCGCTGAATTGTGTACATAACTCATGCATGATTTAGAAACATAAAAGCTTTTCTTAAAACTATTTTCTTTCATAACTCATAAAACATTTAAATAACAAAAAGAGTTACTCATATGAGACTACAATAGACTGACAATAATATAATTAAACCCACTATGTCTATGGAGCCTATATAAAAATATGAATAAAAAAGTGCAGGTGACAAGGGCCTGACTATACCCAAAAGAATACAAAAAATTGTGTTAGAAAAAGAATATCCCGAACATAAAGGGGATCACTAGTGACTGAAGGAGTAAGGTAGCGCCTAGTGAAGGTCCATGTCGTCCACAATATCACTACCTACATCCACAAAAGAGATGCAATATGTAACGACCCGACCAATAGTTTTGAGCTCTAGCGCGTCATTCAGCGGTTTGAAGTCGTGAGCAGCTTCGTTTCAGGTGCTATGACCCGTGGGAATGGTCAGAATTGAATTTCAGGAAGTTTAGAATTGATTTGGAAAGACAATTCTCATTTCAGAAGCCTTAAGTTGGAGAAATCAACTAAGATTGGAATTTTGAGTAAATAACCTCCGAATCAGGATTTGAAGGTTCCTACAAGTTTGTATGATGATTTCGAACTTGGGTGTATGTCCAGATCGGGTTTTGGATAACCCGGGACCGTTTCGACGAATATTATGGAAGTTAGCATTTTAGAAGAATTTCATAGGTTTGGGCTTGAAGTGAATTTCAGAGTTATTGATGTCCGTTTGGGATTTCGAGTCTCAGAACAGCTTCGTATGGTGATTCTGGAGTTGGGAGCGCAATCGGAAGTGAATTTGGATATCCGTAGGTCATTTTGAAGGCATTTGGCTAAAGATGGAAATTTGAAGGTTTTTGAGAAATTCGACCGGAAGTGAAAGTTTTGATATCGAGGTCGGAATACAATTCCGGAAGTTAGAGAAGGTCTGTAATGTCGAATATGACTTGTGTGCAAAATTTGAGGTCAATCGGACGTGATTTGATAGGTTTCGGCATCGGATGTAGAAGCTGGAAATTTCTAAGTTCATAAAGTTGGGATTTGGGTGTGATTCGTGGTTTCGATGTTGATTGATGTGATTTGAGGCCTCGAGCAAGTCCGCATTATATTTAGGAACAGATTGGTATAATTGGACGGGGTCCCGAGGTCCCCGGGTGGATTTCGAATGGTTAACGGATCAAGATTTGAAGTTTGAAGAAGTTAAGATTGTTGTCATCTAGTGTGATCCGCACCTGCGAGGATTTAGCCGTAGGTGCGGGTGGGAGCTGCAGGTGCGAGAGTGGGCAGGCTTGGCTGGGGACCGCAGGTGCGATGGAATTTCCGCACCTGCGAAGCCGCAGGTGTGGACAGTGGGGCACATGTGCAATTTTGGGCTAGAGTTGAGGAAGCCGCAGGTGCGGGAGATTGGTCGAAGGACCGCAGGTGCGAAAATCGGCCTGGGCAGAATGTTTTAAAACAAGAATTTTTGTTCATTGTCTTCATTTTTCTCATGGCTTAGACGATTTTAGGAGAGCTTCAAGAGAGGATTCCTTCATGCAATGTCAAGGTAAGTAACTCCTTCATACCTCTAAGTTAAATACAAGATTATATGCATGGATTAGGCATGGAAATTGGTAGGAATTTGGGAAATATTGAAGAAACCTAGAAAATGGAAAATTGGACTTTTAGCCACGAACTGAGCATGAATATTTGAGTAAATGGTATATTTGAGTTAGTAAGGCTATGGGTAGAATATATGTTCGAGAATTTTGGATTTCCGGGCATGTGGGCCCAAGGGCATTTTGGTCATTTCTCTGAGCGGGGTCGAGAAAGTATATAATTTGAATCTGTTGACTATTAGGATGAATTTACATTATTTTGCCGTTATGTGGTAGTTTCGGAGTGTTATGCGTCCGTTGGAGTCGTCGGAAGGGCTTGGAAGCCGGTATTGGAATTTTGGAGCGAGGTAAGTCTCCTTTTTAACTTTGTGAGGGGGAATCGTCCCCCTATGTGAATTAATTCAGTACATGTTATTATCTTCGGGGGCTACGTACGCACGAGGTGACGAGAGTCCGTGCGTAGCTACTATTATGCCATGTACGGGTAGTCTAGGACCCACTAGCATGCCTTACGTGTTGTACCTGTAATCCTGTATGTAATATTAAACTGCTAATATAATCGAAATCATAAGTGAATATCTAAAAGAAGACTAGAGTTCATTTTGTTAATCTTCTAGAAAGAGAATTGATTCCTTTGTGGATAATTGTGTACCTGGACTGGGTTATATTATGGAATATCATTAAACTTGACAAATTAGTTTCAAAAAAAAGATTTAAAAGCTATATTTCATGTTCCTTTAAGAAGAATTTTACCACTTTCCTGAGAAAAATTGTTTTCTTGATAAAATACGGATTTATTAAGTGGATATGTGTAACTTTGGGTGCCTGAGTCGCATGTATGATTCGCGAGCAGGACGACCATGTATTTTTGTGTGTATTCATATGAGCACCTGAGTCGCAGGTATGATTTGCGAGCAGGCTAGCCATATTATTTTTAATCGCGTCGCATGATCGATTCGCGAGCGGGGCAGGTTGTTGCATCTATGGTTCGAGCCGTTCGATCCTTCGGTAGTGCACAGTTTATTATTATTGGTCTGCGCCGTTCGACCCTCGGCATTGCTTGTGCATGATATTTTCTGCGTAGTTGCTATGATTTTGCCTGATTACTGGCCTGAACTATTAAGTTGTCAATTGAAAGGACAGAGATTTAAATTTATTAAAAGAGATTTTGGAAGAAGTTGTTCCTTCCCGTCGATTAATTGTTATTTGATTAAATCACACATGTTGATTAATTGTATTAATATGACGAAGATATATAGTGTTAAACGTGGACGGAGTTGAAAATATTTAAATCGAGATTTTAATAAATGTTCTATGATAATCATGCTTAGTTTCATACTTAAATATTCTAAATTGACATTTAGTAAGTGTCTAATTTGACCTCTCGTCACTACCTCTCTGAGGTTAGGCGGGCGACTTACTGAGTACACGTTGTTTTTGTACTCATGCTACACTTGCTGTTCATTTTATTGCACATGTACTTTCATAAAAATGTGGAGGATTCGGAGACTTAGGCGAGTTGAATCATCTGGAGGTGATCCGCAGCTGACAGAGTCTTCTTCGTACTGTATTTATTTCATTTTAAATTTCCTTGTCCAGTTGTATTTCGGACAGGCTTTGTAATGATTGTATAAATTCTTAGAAATTGCTCATGTACTTGTGACACCGGGTTCTGGGATATGTGTTGGGGTATATTTGTTAAAGTGTAATACTTAAACTATTGTTTTACTTAACAGATTTCTATTTGGTTAAAATGTAATAAAGTGCAAGGAAATGTTTTTCATAAATGTTTTAAATCGGAAATTATTTTGATTAATTAATGATTGGCTTGCCTGGCAATGATGTCCGGCGCCATCACGACCTTATGGATTTTGGGTCGTGGAAACATGGTATCAGAGCTCTAGGTTTCTATAGGTCTCACGAGTCATGAGCAAGTCTAGTAGAGTCTTGCGGATCAGTACGGAGACGTCTGTACTTATCTTCGAGAGGCTATAGGGCTATTAGGAGTACTTCCCTTCTTGATTCCTCATCGTGCGAGTTGATTACTTTGAGGCTTATGCCTATGTTCATTCCTACTCAATCTTACGCGTCGCGAAGCGCTTGCTATAAATCAGGAATTTGAGGAATTGAAATGGTGCTACTGATGTAATTCGAGATGTTTCCATGTGTAATTGGTGGGGGCTATTTTTATGGCCCTGCAGAAGAATAATATGTTGTTTCAGCTCAGTAGTTGTGTTTCTGGGAGCCTTAAGGTTGTGCTCAGGTAGTGATGATTCTTGCGATTGGTTGTCGCGCGATGTCATTATGATGATAGAATGCTTACCCTTATGTTGGGGTGATGAATGGTTTGAAGGGAGGCCTTCTCAGAGCTTGATTTCGAGATTTCGGTATTTTTGTTCGGGCAGGGGAAAGGCATTTGGATTATGAATGGTCCGGTTGGGGTTGATAAGGTAGTAAGACTTGGTGTCTTCAAGTGAGGTGGGATATGCACCTGTGACATGTAGTCGTCGTCATCGATCGAATGGAACATGTTAGGTTTGGTGGTGCTATAATTTCTTCGGTTGCATGGGGTCAGAGTATTGAGAAGAAGTATTGAAGAAAGCGGTTGGCAGAGATCGTGAGGTGCGGTAGTTCAGTACCGGATAAGTGTTGATAATGAAGGCAACTGGAGAAAGATGATCTTCGGAGAGCTTGAAGTCGTGGTGATCTGCTGGTTTGAGAGCTACAGAGAATGATCCTGAAGTGAGGCTAGGCGGTGGTTCCATTTCTATGAGGCCAGGTGTAAGAAGCGGAAGTCGATCAGTCCCAAAGTGGGGAGCGGCAGCATAGCTTGGAATTTGAAGGTATTGTCGCGCATGTAATGGATGTCCGTGAGGAGCGGACGGACTAGTAAAGTTGGTAAATGAAGCAGGGCTTAGGATGAGATATTAATGTTGTGAAGGGTGTGCGGTACGACGTCATTAGAAGGTGTCAGTTGGTGATTTCCACAGGTGGGTTATCTTCTAAGAATAGGTTAGCGATGGCGGGGTTGGCAGGTCTCGGTAGGGGGGTTCTAGTGGCTATTCGGTAGGAGGCGGAGTGTGTGAATGACTCTAAAGAGAGTTTGAGTATTTGGGGAGTGCTAGCAAGAGAATTTGGAAGAATTGGACAGATAGGGCAAGCAAGATCGTGTTATCAAAGGAGAAAGGATCTCGGCAGGGTCTAGAGTGGCGCAAGGAGTAGCTTCGGGCTAAGTGGGGGATTCCCATCATCTGCAGATGGGTTGTAGGGTTGTGTTATCATAGGGTTGCGGATTGTCGGCGTGTTGGCAAGTTATTTCAGCTAAGGGAAAGGAGTAAAATGGTGATTGTGCGTGGAATTTGATGAATGTGTGCAAAAGTTGGCCCTGTCAGGTCAGGGTTAGGCTTTGGAAGATTTAGAATTTATGCTTAAGGCATGGGAGAGTTGTAAGGATAGTGACTCGGTCACGTGTTTCCTTGAAAAGGGTGTTCCTGTGCTAGAAGAGCCTTATAGTTGATTGTATTCAGGGCCAGTCGGAGTGGGTGAATCCCAATAGCGGTCTTAGTGAGTTCAAAAGTTAAGAATGCGGCGTTTAAGGATTTCAGGCAGCAGTATGATCGAGAATTGAGCTTCTGCAGAGTAATTTCTGAGAAAAAGAAGGATGGTTGGAATGTTCTATGATATGTTTCAGCATGCAAGATAGTATTGGAGGAGTGAAGGGAATAAACTCCGAATTGTGGGAAGATTATCAGAAGGGTATGAGACGGGTTGCGAGATTTAGGCAGCATAGTCTTGTGAATCAAGGCCACTTAGGAAGAGTGAGGGTTGAGTTTTATATGAGTGGAAGGAAGTTGCTATTATTCCTGAGGCAAATTGAAGATGATTAAAAGCAAATAGATTGATTAACCATGGTTGAAATGGCACGTTTGCGGCAGTGACCAGTTCCTTTGATGTGATTAAGTTATGCATGTGGTTTGTGCCGGTGCATGCGGGGATTGTCGGCCTTCGTAACGTTCATGTGGGAGCATTTGAATGCTATGACATGTCAGGCGTAGGCGGATCCCGAAAGGGTTATGGTGGTATAGACTAATACTTAAGGATTTGCATGTTGGGTGATAGTGGGAATTCACCCGTGTGTTGAGATGGTACTCTTGAATTGAGTTAAGTAAAAGGTTTCTATATGATGAAGTGTTCACCCTATTGGTGGTTCAGAAGTTATGATGGAACTCTTGCGTTACCTCATATTGGCATGTTAGGTGCGGTAAGCAGTATGTAACTGGAAGTACGAATCGAGATTGCGGTTCGGTGTTAATAAGGGTGTCATGAGCTCGAAAGAGCAAGAAAAAGTGATTTGAAAGTCCAGAGTAAGCTGGTGTTACCTTCAATGTCACCTGAGATAGATATTCGGTGAAAAAGGCTCTGTACCTTGGTTATGTGTTCTTGATTTGTCTTACAGCATAGTATGGCCAGTGGTGGATGTGCAGACTTGTTGCCTTGTGTGGAAGGTCGTGGAAGCGTGACCGCGAAACGATTGTATAAAGTGTGACATGTAGTCACTTGATGGATTGCAGATTTGGACTGATTATAAAGAAGTGCAATGTTGTTTATTCGAGAAGTTATGCCTGAGAGGCGTTCAATTCATTTAGTTGTGGATTGTGGGGTGTTTGTCTCGGCTATGATGGTTGTTCTTGCATATTATGAGAGGAAGTGGGTTAATGTGAACCCAGGAAAAAGCTATCAGCTTAGTTTGGTGCGATCAAGGTGACTCGATGTCTGTGAATGGATTTAAATATGATTATGGGCTCCGTATGAGCCAGGCATGTTCATTTCAGTAGAGCGCTTTTCATGGAGAGGTATTAGAACAGCGGATGTTGTTCCGTCTTCGTCAAATTCGTGTGTTATTAAGATTGTGTCGTGTGAGTTGTGAAACGACTTGATAATTTCCTATGTGTTGAGGCCCGCGTAGTGGGGATATTATGTGAGCAGGATAGCTCTTGAGATCCAGAGTGTGTGTGTGTGTGTGTATATATATATATCGCACCTCAGTTGTGTTTGAGTTTTGTAGCATGCGGCTTTATCAGTCTCCCCAGGATGGTATTATGCACTTAGCGTGCTTGTGATCGATATTCAGTAATTTGTAATAGTGAGCAAATCAGCTCCGTATATATATCTTCTTATGTAAATTTTATGTGTGGATCGGGTGGCACGTCGCCACGGGTATGTTATTCGGATTGGGTTGCACGCCGCAACAGTGTGCTGTTAAGTAAGGTTCCTATAATTATTTTCTTGTGTTTTACTTCCTATTTTCTGAGAAAAGTTCATATTATTTGCGTGAGTTGAATAGTCCCTTCCTGAGTCATTTCTTATTTATCATGTTTGAGTTATGGCATATTGGCGCGATGTGGTATCATGTGAGGTTGTTGGTCATATTTGGAGTGATTTGTTGTATGAGCAGTTCGTACTGGGTGAGACGAGATTTTCGGATCAGGGATCAGTGTGATACGGTTATGCGAAGTGTATATTAAAGAACAAATACCATTACTCAGGTTCATATGAAGTGATGATTCTAGTTCAAGATGAGGTATTCAAGGATTTGCTAACTCTGCAGTTGGGTATGAATTTCTGCACATCTTCTCCGTTGTGGTGGTATCGTCAGCATTATAGCAAGGTGTATGCATATTTGTTATGAGGTGCATCGAGAGCACCGGATTCGTGGAATTTTGGCTATTTGGGTTCAGGGGATGCCATTGTGGTCAGATGATGAGTTATGCGGTACATGGTGCTGATTCAGCAAAGGCATGTAATCATGTTTTGGTATGTCATGTGGTAGTTGATGCAGTGTTTATATATTGGAACTGGGCCTCGCAGAGAAAATTTCGGGTATTGGAACTAGGTTCTGAGCTTATTATATGGATAAAAGAAGAAATCTTCAGATTTGATCAAGCTGATGTACTCAACTGGGTTGTGGTAATACGAGCAGGTGCTCGAAATGTTAAACAGTGATTCCAGATAACTCCAGAGCAATTCTTGGCACGTTCGAGGACGAACGTCGGTTTAAGTGGGAGAGAATGTAACGACCCAACCGGTCGTTTTGAGCTCTAGCGCGTCGTTCAGCGGTTTGAAGTCGTGAGCAGCTTCGCTTCAGGTGTTATGACCCGTGGGCGTGGGCGGAATTGAATTTCAGGAAGTTTAGAATTGATTTGGAAAGAAAATTCTCATTTCAGAAGCCTTAAGTTGGAGAAATCAACTAAGATTGAAATTTTAAGTAAACGATCTCTGAATCAGGATGTGAAAGTTCCTGCAGGTTCGTATGATGATTTCGGACTTGGGTGTATGTCCGGATCGGGTTTTGGATAACCCGGGAGCGTTTTGGCGTATATTATGGAAGTTAGTATTTTAGAAGAATTTCATAGGTTTGGGCTTGAAGTGCATTTCCGTGTTATTGATGTCTGTTTGGGATTCCGAGTCTGGGAACAGCTTCGTATGGTGATTCTGGAGTTGAGAGCGCGATCGGAAGTGAATCTGAATCTGAATCAGGATGTGAAAGTTCCTGCAGGTTCGTATGATGATTTCGGACTTGGGTGTATGTCCGGATCGGGTTTTGGATAACCCGGGAGCGTTTTGGCGTATATTATGGAAGTTAGTATTTTAGAAGAATTTCATAGGTTTGGGCTTGAAGTGCATTTCCGTGTTATTGATGTCTGTTTGGGATTCCGAGTCTGGGAACAGCTTCGTATGGTGATTCTGGAGTTGAGAGCGCGATCGGAAGTGAATCTGAATCTGAATCAGGATGTGAAAGTTCCTGCAGGTTCGTATGATGATTTCGGACTTGGGTGTATGTCCGGATCGGGTTTTGGATAACCCGGGAGCATTTTGGCGTATATTATGGAAGTTAGTATTTTAGAAGAATTTCATAGGTTTGGTCTTGAAGTGCATTTCCGTGTTATTGATGTCTATTTGGGATTCCGAGTCTGGGAACAGCTTCGTATGGTGATTCTGGAGTTGAGAGCGCGATCGGAAGTGAATTTGAATGTCCGTAGGTCATTTTGAAGTCATTTGGCTAAAGATGGAAATTTAAAGATTTTTGAGAAATCCGACCGGAAGTGGAAGTTTTGATATCGAGGTCAGAATGAAATTCCGGAAGTTGGAGCAGGTCCGTAATGTCGAATATGACTTGTGTGCAAAATTTGAGGTCAATCAGACGTGATTTGATAGGTTTTGGCATCGGATGTAGAAGTTGGAAATTTCTAAGTTCATAAAGTTGGGATTTGGGTGCGATTCGTGGTTTCGATGTTGATTGATGTGATTTGAGGCCTCGAGAAAGTTCGCATTATGTTTTGGAACAGGTTGGTATAATTGGACGGGGGCCCCGGGTGGATTCCGGTGGTTAACGGATCAAGATTTGAAGTTTGAAGAAGTTAAGATTGATGTCATCTGGTGTGATCCGCAACTGCGAGGATTTGGCCGCAGGTGCGGCTAGGGCGCCGCAAGTGCGAGAGTGGGCAGGCTTGGCTGGGGACCGCAGGTGCGATGGAATTTCCGCACATGCGAAGCCGCAGGTGCGGACAGTGGGGCGCAGGTGCGATTTTGGGCTGGAGTTGAGGAAGCCGCAGGTGCGGGAGATTGGTCGCACCTGCGGAATCGCAGGTGCGGATGAAGGACCGCAGGTGCGGAAATCGGCCTGGGCAGAATGTTTTAAAACAAGAATTTTGGTTCATTGTCTTCATTTTTTTCTCATGGCTTAGGCGATTTTAGGAGAGCTTCAAGAGAGGATTCCTTCATACAATGTCAAGGTAAGTAACTCCTTCACGCCTCTAAGTTAAATACAAGATTATATGCATGGATTAGGCATGGAAATTGGTAGGAATTTGGGAAATATTGAAGAAACCTAGAATATGAAAAATTAGATTTTTAGCCACGAATTGAGCATGAATATTTGAGTAAATGGTATATTTGAGTTAGTAAGGCTATGGGTAGAATATATCTTCGAGAATTTCAGATTTTCGGGCACGTGGGCTCGAGGGAATTTTGGTCATTTCTCTGAGCGGAGCTGGGAAAGTATATAATTTGAATTTGTTGTGAGTATTAGGATGAATTTTCATTGTTTTTCCGTTATGTGGTAGTTTCGGAGCGTTGTGCGTATATTGGAGTCGTCGGAAGGGCTTGGAAGCCGGTATTGGAATTTCGGAGCGAGTTAAGTCTCCTTTCTAACTTTGTGAGGGGGAATCTTCCCGCTAGGTGAATTAATTCAGTACATGCTATTATCTTCGGGGGCTACGTACGCACGAGGTGAAGGAGTCCGTGCGTAGCTACTATTATGCCATGTCCGGGTAGTCTAGGACCCACTAGCATGCCTTACGTGTTGTACCTGTAATCCTGCCTGTAATATTAAACTGCTAATATAATCGAAATCGTAAATGAATATCTAAAAGAAGACTAGAGTTCATTTTGTTAATCTTCTAGAAAGAGAATTGATTCCTCTGTGGATATTTGTGTACCTGGACTGGTTGTATTATGGGATATCATTAAACTTGACCAATGAGTTTCAAAAAAAAGATTTAAAAGCTATATTTCATGTTCCTTTAAGAAGAATTTTACCACTTTCCTGAGAAAAACTGTTTTCTTGATAAAATACGGATTTATTATGTGGATATGTGTAATTTTGGGTGCCTGAGTCGCATGTATGATTCGCGAGCAGGACGACCCTGTATTAGAGTGTGTATTCATATGAGCACCTGAGTCGCAGATATGATTCGCGAGCAGGCTAGCCGTATTATTTTTAACTGTGTCGCATGATCGATTCGCGAGCGGGGCAGATAGATGCATCTATGGTTCGAGCCGTTAGACCCTTCGGCAGTGCACATTTTATTATTGTTGGTCCGCGCCGCTCAACCCTCGGCATTGCTTGCGCATGATATTTGATGCGTAGTTGCTATGATTTTGCCTGATTACTGGCCTGAAATATTAAGTTATCAATTGAAAGGACAGAGATTTAAAGTTATTAAAAGAGATTTTGGAAGAAGTTGTTCCTTCCCGTCGATTAATTGTTATTTGATTAAATCACCCATGTTGATTAATTGTATTAATATGCCGAAGATATAAAGTTTTAAATGTGGAAGGAGTTGAAAATATTTAAATCCTGATTTTAATAAATTGCCTATGATAATCATGCTTAGTGTCATACTTAAATATTCTAAATTGACCTTTAGTAAGTGTTTAATTTGACCTCTCGTCACTACCTCTCTGAGGTTACGCGGGCGACTTACTGAGTACACGTTGTTTTTGTACTCATGTTACACTTGATGTGCATTTTATTGCACAGGTACTTTCATAGCAATGTGGAGGATTCAGAGACTTAGGCGAGCTGCATCATCCAGAGGCGATCCGCAACTGACAGAATCTCCTTCGTACTGTATTTATTTCATTTTAAATTTCCTTGTCCAGTTGTATTTCGGATAGGCTTTGTAATGATTGTATAAATTCTTAGAGATTGCTCATGTACTTGTGACACCGGGTTCTGGGATATGTGTTGGGGTATATTTGTTAAAGTGTAATACTTAAACTATTGTTTTACTTAACAGATTTCTATTTGGTTAAAATGTAATAAAGTGCAAGGAAATATTTTGGCTTGTCTGGCAATGATGTCCGACGCCATCACGACCTTATGAATTTTGGGTAGTGACACAATACCCCGGCGAAGGAACGTCAATACATAACGAAGAGTACTCGTATGCATCATAAGCTCCCTCGCATAAAATGGAAAAAGAATATAAGAACGGAACATTGATAGACAATATAAAATTTCAAAACAATAACCATTTCATTTTATTACATAAAATATATGAGAATTTGAGCTTTAAACAAACTTAGTCTCTTAGTGAGGAGTTTATTAGTCACCCACATAAAGGGGGTCACTATTTGTACATTCATGGAAGTCAAGCACCTTTCTCGTATTGACTAGTGAGTCTCCTAACTGTGTCATGTGCTTTAACCATAGAGTTTGCTAGTAATAAAATTCCAATCAAGGAAAGCTATCTAACCGTCCAATCAAAGGTATGATAATAGTTTTACATCGTGACAAATAACTTCGAGTTTTGGACATCTTCATCCAATACCTTTTCAGTTACGATAAGACGCCCAAAATATTTTATTATATTTGAAACCTTTAGCAATAAAGCATTATTTTTGAAATAGGCTCAATAGCCACATAACATTCTCTTTCCATATAATAAATATTTCTATTAGCCATTTGAAAGTCATAGACACATTTAGTAATAGCTTAAAATATTCATAACATTTCTATCATACGAAGACATAACATGTGAAACAAAAATGGAAGTAAGAATATGGAAAGCGTATAATTATTTATCACCATAGTTACATACTAATAATTTAAAAGGTTGTAGACACATTTGAAAGACATAGAATTTTAGAGAAAATAATTTTGTGGAAGAGGGTGGTTCAATTCAACATATCTTAATATCATTATTTAAATGGCTCAACGATGCCCAAAAACTCAAAATACGTCAATCTACAATATTCGAACCGTTTTTAATAAATAACTACTCATTAAAATCTGTAATATCAAGCTAACAAGTGAGACCAAAACGTAAATACGTCAATTTACAATATTCGAACCCATTTTAATAAATAACTACTCATTCAAATCTATAATATCAAGCTAACAAGTGACTAATTTTAAATCGGCCATTTAGGGGTTATTAGTCGACTAAATCACCTCAAATAACCACACAAAAAATAAACATTAACAAGTTCATTTGGACCATAAATATCTATCATAAAAATCCATCGTCACTATTCATCATCTTCTCTACCAACCCAGCTAACTCCACTAATGGAACATTTAGGTATTTGCATATATGGCCACCCATTAACCAACAACTTCCACCAACATTCAATTCGATCATCAATACTCCTAAACGTATAAACATTGTAAATGAAGTTTACATCTACCTCTAGCAGTAAACCCTAGAAAAATCCTTCATTTGAGTCCTTGAGGAGATTTCTTGAATATCTATAGGTTTTATGACTAAGAGATAGTAATATTAGAGTTAAGGTATTGAAATTAATACAAATATATAAGTAAATATTACCTTGGTTAATGGGAGAAAACCTTAGAGCAAATGGTCTTGAGAGCTCCCCAACACTTGAGCAAAAGTTGAAATAAGAATAGTGAAGCCAGACCTTGCCTTTTAATAGGCTTCAGATGTACTACGTCGGGTGGAGCTTGTATCGCGAGCCCCCTATCGCGAGCATCCTGCTCGTTAAGTACTTTCTGGATGTTATCCTCCCTCGTGATGCCCCTAGTTCAGTGTCTTCCATTGAGTCCTAATGGGTTGCAACGTTTCCAAGGGTCATGACGCGAGCGCCTTTTGCATCTTATCTCTGAGTCCCTTTTTCATTCCTTCAATTCCCAACCCGATTCTTTGGTTTACCTTGTTATTTTTCCAATTCGGATCACTTCCAGACCTACATATAGGTATAACACCATGCTCGTATGACATTATTCTCCTCCTTAGTTATCCTTGGCACGTAAAACAACAATCCAATAGCTCATTGGCGAACTTTAAAGCCTTGAATCATTATTCTCATGATTGAGCGCAATTGCATTTTCTTATATTAGGGGACACTTGTTGAGGTTGATATAGAATGGACAAGGTATTCAATTTTTCTATTTGCTCCAAAAGAACATTTGTTTTTTTTCTCACATAAAGTTGATTTTCCTATCTCAATCAAAAGTTAGTTTAGGATGTTGTATATGCTCACCTATAGTGTTGCTATAAACTAGAATATCATAAAAACTAGAATAAATTTCTGCAAACTTTAAACACATGATTCATATACTTTCAAAACAACAAGAGAATTAGTCAATCAAGATATTGGGTTTATGCTACGAGTCACCCATGTGGAATGACCTAGCCCACTTATAAGAGATAAGGATGATGAAAGTTAATATCAACAAAGTTTATTTACTTACATAAGAATAGGAGAAGTGCCGCACGTTAAAAAGTAGTGGGAGCATGGAGACAGAAAAAGTGATTGGAAGTTCTCCTCATCTCTTCTTCTTTATATATTTCTCTTCAGTACAGAGATTCTCCATTTTAGGCATCTAGTTTGTGAACAAAAACTCTATTTTTTGAAGATTCAGAATACGATTTAGGGATATTATTTTGGTGGTAAGTTCAACAACTCTTCCGATGCGTTGTTGACAAGTACGCTAATGTTGTTCTCGCCCCGTGATTATTAAACTATCAATGGTATCAGAGATGTGTTGTTTGCTCGTAGTTGTTGATTGTCTCAATGTAATATACTGTATGAGAAGTATCTTTAATATAGTATTCGTTGCAATTTTTTTTGTGTTGCACGTTAACAGATTGTGAAAACAATAAAGAACATTGGAATAATAGCAGGTATCACTTCTCTTGTTGAAAGAGAGTTCAAGATTTTGAAGGACTTAATATTCGTATATGTGTTTGCAATTTGGGCGTAAACCGACATTGCTCTTATTTGCTTACACAATCAGTGGTGTCCTACTTTCATAAGAATTTTACTCTGGAATAAAAATTGAGAGAACACAATATTGGAAGAAATTTTTTTGATTGTATAATTGAAATTGGTTTCTAACTATCAATTCAAAACAAAATAGAAATAGTTGTTTCCTTAAGTAATAATTCATGACCTGAGTTAAAACAAGGACTTACGAATTGGTTGGAAGATTTACGTCTTCCTATTGCTAAAATAAGAGCAGATTATGAATTTTTGCTCTTGGATTTAATGAGAGGAATTATTGAACTTTTATAATTACCTGTTGGTTACATATATCATGGTACTGTTTAATTGTCACTTCAAATAAATTGACTAGGATACCTTTATTCAAATAAATATACAGATATTTTCTTATATTGGTTATCTCAGAGTATTTGATTAATATTATTTGAAGTGGGCCCTATTTTTGTTAAATCATTTGCCCGCATGAAGGGTATTTCAAATTGTAGAGAACTTAATTCACTTCTATGCACTTTGAGATTTGACTAGTCAATATTTTTTTTGGTCATGTCCCTCCTTGCTTTTCTTATTATTTTAAGATGATGAATTGCATGTTGTTGACAGAAACACTCCTACAGAATAACTAATATCATGGATTATAAATCAAGACATTAATCAACTTATTTTTTCACTAAGTCAAGTCTTATTTGTTCATGACTTTGATTATGTGATTGCTAGAGATTTGGCCTTAATTCAACTCACTGTCTATTTAAAGTAGAAAATTAGATTAGCCCTTATCCCTTGCATTGATATACTTCTACTTATTATGACATATGTTGTCACATTGAATGGTTGTAGTCATTTTTATTATTTTATTGGTTCTATTTCAGACATGGCTGAACAAGGACAAACTCAAATTACTCCAAGTGGGAGTTCTCGAAGTCGAGGAAAGGGACAACTTAGAAGGTAGCGTCGTTGCAGGACTTGTTTCTATAATGATTCAGACTCGGAGCCTGAAGTCATCAGGAATGTCCCGAAAGCGATGCAAAATGAGTTAAGGGATCGAAGGGAAGAAAAAAAGAAATTTAGGGAGTTTAAGGAATTTAAAATGGGCCCTTATGCTTCCATTCCTGGACATGTACACCTTTTTCAGTTAAAAGAGTTGAATTGGCTAATTACATAGAAATTATTGATTGAGAAACATTAGCTACTTTAGCGGACTCTCTTCGAGAGCTTTGAGGTGAAATTTTAACTGAGATTTATCATGATATTTGGCCTAGTGCACCTTTTAACGTATATGTGCAAGGCTTAGTATTCGATTGGTACATGGATGTCATAGCAAACATGTAAATTGTTATTATATGTTTTGTTTTAATCAAATTTAAATTAAGTTATTTGTCTCACCAGTTACATATATTATTTATTATTTTATTTTGTAATGGATTGAGACTTGAAATTAAGAAGTGATTTTAATATTAATTAAAATATTTAGTTATAGATGATGAATGGAAATATAATGACCTTTCTATTCTATACAAAATGTAGAATTAATATTATAATTAATTTGCTTGAGTGTGTAGTCACATGCATAAACTGACTGCAGTATATATTGATGAGTTCAACTTGTAATACTGTCTCTAATAACAGACATGTCATCGAAAAGTATCATTGCTGAATTGAACAAGGGTTACAAACTGAATGGTGAAAATTACGACATCTGGAGTCATAAGATGTGGTATGTGCTCGAAAAGCAAGATACTCTTGAAAGTATTAACCATGTTATGAATCACCCAGAGGAGGGTAACACTGCCCAACATAGGAGGGATTTGGAGACCTACAATATTTGAAAAAAGAAAGATTTCACTGCACGTGGAATTATTGTAAGTTCAGTTGTTGATGATCTCATCCACGAATGTGAGCAATATCGTACTGCTCAAGTGATGTGGGCACATTTAAGAGAGGCATATGGGGATACAACTATGACTCGACTTCGACAACTGACAATCAAGTTTGACAGGTACAAAAAGCATCATGATCATAGTGTCAAGCAACATCTAAGGGTGATGTCAAATATGATTGATCAACTCAAAAGTTCTGATCATGTTCTCTTTGATGAGCAGCAGGTTCAGGTAGTGATTCAGTCTCTTTCCAAGATTGAGAACATCTGAAGGTTAACTTAACCTACAATGATAAACATCAAAACTTTTGCTGATGTTGCCCATCATGTGGATCTTGAAGACGAGCGGCTTGGTGCTGCTAAAGTTGTACCTAGTGCCTTTGTGGAAGAATCAAGTGGTACAAAAAGATCAAGCTTCAAGCACAAGAGAAACTAGAAAAATGAGGAAAAGGGTAAGGAGACAGGAAAAGGATCCTCCAAGAAAAGAAACAAGCCAAATTCCAAGAAAGGAAAACAATTCTACAAGAAGAAAGACAATAGCAAGATGAAGTGCTACAATTGTCAAGTTCCGGGGCATTTTGCTCGTGAGTGCATTGGCCGAAAAAGGTAGCATTTCAAAACGCATCTCTACGTGCTATATATATATTTCTAACACTGTTTTACTAACTGAATTTTATCCTGTGTGGATTATAGACTCAGGGACAATCGACCATGTAATTCGTGATAGAGAAACGTTTATAGAGTTTCGTCGAGTTCCACCTGGATCAAGGCATATATATATATGGTAAATAATACAAAGCTTGAATCCAAAGGGATAGGCACTTACGTAATGGATATTTGTGGTGGCCGATCTTTGATGTTGCATGGCGTCCTATATGTTCTAGAGATTCGACGAAACTTAGTGTTTGTGTCTGTTCTTCTAGATTTAGATTTCAATTTGAATTTTAGTCGCAATGGTCTTAGAATTACTCTAGACAATGTTGTTTATGGTTTTGGACACTGTTATGATGGTTTTATTGTGTTAGATTGTAATCCTTCTACGTATAACTATTATGTTGATCGTTGTGTTATGGCATGTTATTCTAGTAACAGTGATATTGATGTTATTACATGGCATGCAAGATTAGGTCACATAGGGCAGGATCGAATGAATAGATTGGCTAAGGACATGTGGGTTTCTTTCTCTAAAATTGAAATGCCAACTTGAAAAATTGCCTTGCCGAAAAGATTACACGCAAACCATTTGGAAAGGCTAAGATAGCTAATTTTCCATTGCAATTAATCTATTCGGATAAATGAATGTAAGGGTTAGGTCTGGTATTTTATATTTCATTACATTCATTAACGATTTCATATGCTTTGGTTACGTCTATTGGGTTTCTCATAAATTTGAAGCACTTGAATGCTTTAAGAAATATTTGAATGAAGTTGAGAATCAATTAGACAAAAGGATTAAGACCTTAAGAACCGATAGGGGGCGTGAATATCTTTCAAAAGAATTTGAAGAGTTGTGTAATGAAAAGATCATCACCAGACAATTAACTATTCCTTACATACCTCAACAAAATGATGTAGCATAGAGGAGGAATAGAACACTACTGGACATGATAAGGTCCATGATGGCGTGGGCAAATTTACCTATCTCCTTTTGGGAAGAGGCGTACATATTGAACAAAGTGTCTTCAAAATTAGTTTCTTCCACTCCTTATGAGCTATGGACTAGTCATAAACCAAACTTAAAAGATTTACGACCCTGGGGTTGTGCTGCATATGTAAAAGATTCTTTTTGCAAGTTTGGTAAATTAGGTCCAAAAGGAAAGAAATGTATCCTTATAAGATATTCAGAACACTCCAAGGGGTATGTGTTCATTGGTGAATTTGAGGATAGAAGTGTTATTGAGATTGAATCATGAGATGTCACCTTTCTGGAAAATAATTTTCCAAAAGAAGGGCGAGGTAAATAATGAGAGCCTCTTTATGAAATGTTGAACTCGGATAGTCAGCAAGTGTTTTCTGACACAATTGATAATCAAATCGATCAAGATCTTGTTCTTGATTCGAGTGGGAGTGGGAGTTCTTAATCCCAAAATCCTTCTGACGAATCTGAATTTCAACTATGAAAGAGCACCAGAAAAAATATACCAAAACGTACTTATGAGATTGAAGATTACATTTATGGGTATCTCCCACAGAAATGGATGAGCCAAAGTTTGTGACTGAGGCTTTTATCGAGTCCTGGAAAAGATGAGTGGATGAAAGCAATGAAAGAAGAATTAGAATCCATGAAAACCAACAAATTATGGGATCTAGTTGACCTTATGCCTGGCCGTAGAGACATTGGGAACAAATGGATTCTCAAAGTTAAACGCAAAGTATATGGGTCAATAGAAAGATACAAGGCACGCTTGGTGGCAAATGGATTTACCCAAGAAAATGAAATAGTTTATGAGAAAATATTTTCACCAGTTGTGAAATTTACCTCAATTCGCTTACTTTTGGCTATTGTTACACGTTTGGATTTGGAATTACATCAAATAGATGTGAAGACAACTTTTCTCAATGGACAGCTAAACGAAGAAATCTACATGGAACAACCTGTAGGCTTCATCGTTAAAGGCCAAGAAAAGAAGTCCTATAAATTGAAAAGATTTATTTATGGCCTGAAGCAATCTTCAAGGCAAAGGTATTTGAGATTTCACAAGGAGGTGATCTCGTATGATTTCACCATGATCAGTGAAGATCATTGCATTTATGTGAAGAAGTCCAATGAGATGTTTGTAATTCTTTTTTTTTACGTGGATAATATTTTATTGGCCAGAAATAATTTGGAGTATTTGAAAACTATCAAGTCAGGACTTTCAAAGTCATTTGACATGAAAGATATGGGTGAGGCGGACAATATCCTTGGAGTTAAGATTCAAAGAGACCATTCCAAAAAGTTATTAAGTCTATCTCAAGAAACTTATATAAAGAAAATTTTGGAGCATTTTCGCATGAATAGTTGCAAATCCATGGATACTCCTATAGAGAGAGGTGAAACTTTAAGCCTTGAAATGTGTCCCAAGACTGAAAATGAAAAGGAAGACATGTCTCGAGTTCCGTATTCAAGTGTTGTCGGGAGCTTGATGTATGCTATGATGTGTACTCGCCCAGACATTTGTTATGTCGTAGGTCTGGTTAGCAGGTATCAATCCAATCCCGGAAGAGATCATTGGAAAGTTGTGAAGAGAATTTTCAGATACCTGAAGGGAATTGCAGATTGTTTACTATGTTATAGTGGAAATGATTTATACTTGAGAATATATACAAATGTTGATTGGGCTGGTGGCCAGAATGATAGAAAATCAACATCTGGTTATGCCTTCTTACTTAATGGTGGTTCTATATCATGGAAAATTAAGAAACAAACTTGTACAAACCTTTCAACGATGGAAGCTGAGTTCTTGGCTTGTGTGTCTGCAGTACAAGAAGCTGTTTGGTTGAAGAGATTCTCTGAGCATTTGGATATTAGAAAGAACTCTCAGGGTCCCCATGACTCTATATTGTGATAGTCAAACGGCTATTGTATACACAAAAGATCCTAAGTATCACAGCAAGATCAAACGCATTGACATCAAGTATAACTTTGTGAGAGACATGGTAGCAAGTGGAGAGATAAATTTACAATACATTCCTACGCGAAGCATGATAGCTGATCCTTTTACAAAGGCGATATCTAGAGATTGTTTGAGAAACATGTTATGGCTCTAGGTTTTCGAAGGATATGAATATATTCATGTATTGCAAGATGACTTTAGTATTATAATATGCTCATCAATATTTGACTCTTGAACTTATGTTTATATCTCGTATGCATGCGATGATGTTTTGTTGATAAAGTGTGTCGAACAAGTCGCGAGATTGGCTCTCTCACACGAGCAATTGCCTCTTACGTTAAGAGTCATGAAGATATGAGACCTTATAGAACCTTGGATAATGCGAGGTTATATTTACTTGTAGAGGTCGGTCTTGACAACTAGTAAGACTTACGAATTTCACTATTCGATTATGATTTATTTTGTAAGTTAGATGCGAGTATCTCTAAGAAGATGGTTTGAGGATTATTGAAGTGAGAAATTCGGGTTAGACATTTGGAGGTGTCTAGATCAAGATTTGTACGGTGTTGAATGACTAAAAGAATAAGACACACGTGCCAATATAAGGTAAGAATAACGTAACATGTATTTTCTACCACGCGTGCTTTCGACCATTGGGATAATAGAAGAATGAAACCATGCTTCTTCATTGCGCGAGATCTCAAAGAAGTTACATTAACTTTTATTGGAATACCCTTTGACCTTTTACTGTTTCTTGAAGTGCCAATCGATGTTGCTACTTTAGCATGTCACTAATAGCCATGAATGGTTTGGCAATGCAGTGCATGTCTAGAAAAACAGTTGATTTGGAATGGAAAGATTCGAGTAGAAAGGGAAGACGACTAAAATTTAGTAATTTAAGTTGTCTTTATAGGTCGACCATAACACTTACCATGTAGGTATTGGGTGTAATTATGGATACAATGTTATATGAGAACTCGAGTTTGCCTCTTTCGGGGATGAGGGATTGAATAAGTAGCTACTTAGTAGCGAATGATGTCTGGGGTATTGCGAGTCATAATCAGATCATCATGGTAGTAGTGAAACCTTTTCGCATATGATTGGATTTCTACATAGAGCTATTAAGAAACCTTAAAGGGTTTAAGAATATTATAGCTCTTAATGCTCGCAGGTCGCACAAACTATTTGCTAGTATAAATTACGTGTGTTATTACCATGGTACTAGCTTGGATTTAGTCCACCATGTGGGAAGTGGGAGATGTAGGATATTGGGTTTAAGTTACGGGTCACCCATATGGACTGACCCGACCCACTTATAAGAGATAAGGTTGGTGGAAGTTTATTAACTCCCATAAGAATAAGAGAAGTGTCGCACGTTAAAAAGTAGTGGGAGCGTGAAAACAGAAAAAGTGATCGACAGTTCTCCTCATCTCCTCTTCTCTATATATTTCTCTTCAATATAGAGATTCTAACTGGCAAGAAAAAGAAGAACACAAAAGGTATCTAGTTTGTGAACAAAAACTCTGTTTTCTGGAGATTCAGAATATGACTTGGGATTATTATTTTAATGGTGAGTTCAACAATTCTTCCGCTTGATTGTTGACAGGTACGCTAATGTTGTTCTCGGCCCATGATTATTAAACTATCAATATTTAAAGTGCCTAAATATTCAAAGTGTTAGGATATGAATATGTGAATAAAGCTATCTAAAGATTTAAAAAAAAAGTTTATTAGTTCTTACTAATATACCAATTCGTCCCTGTAATTTGCTTTACTTGTCTTCGGGTACCCCTACCTTGTGAGATATCGCAGGTTTTGTAGAAGAAACCCTCGTTAAACCCTGGCCTCGCCCCTCCGACTATCGTTTCTACCATTGACAGACTCGTTTACACTTGAGATGATTAAAGGAGGCAAAGCAACCGTGCTAACATTTGCTGAAAAAAGCAAGGTTAGTGACCCCTTATTCATTTACAAATTTCCTTCAATTATAAGTACTATTCTTATGCGCGCTTTCTCAGAATATATTGGAGTCAAATTGGCAAGGTTATCTTAATACCGTGAAGGCTGATGCTAAAGGAAGGTATGTGCTTTTATTTTATGACGAAAGATTAATTATTATTAACTCCTTTTCTTCTGTTTCTTTGTTCAGCAAAGGGGAAATATACACTTCAAAAGTTCGCTATTTGGTCAAGAGAGGCAAGCCATACGTCTGGGTAGCCGAAAATGATATGCACAATGTGGTATATAGATGCTCCTTTAACATTTTATAATTTTAATGTTTTGGCAGTATGTATTCTTTCTTTTCAATCCATAGCCAACTTATGCTTGCAGTTGAAACATCTTGCTCTTTCTTTTGTAGCTTAGACTTCAAAATATTCCAACCTAATTAAAATTTGTGTTGAATCCAAATATGATCTTTCTGGCTCTGGATTCTAGCCAACTATTGTTTAACTAAAAAACATTGTTTCTTGTGGATTATTTTTTCTCTTAATTACAAATTCAGGCTTGTGATTTGCAAGTCAGATTCTACAAGATGGGTGAAGTTCGGGTTATCACATTTAGAACAGATCAAAACTGAGGAGATGGTGTGAGTTATTTTAGGGTGTTGATGCTTAAATTTTTTTGTATCGATAAAGATTTTCACTGGTCTGAGAAGCAAGGCACCTGGAGAATTAACTAAGCCTGTTTCTTGAGGACCTTTCTGTAAACAGGGAAACTTGCTTTTGGGGAACGTTAAATAAGACGGGAAAAATGCTGAAAAACAAGAGTTGAATTACTTTATGTAGAAATAACTAAGCCTCTCGTGAATAATCTGAATTACCTTGTACGGTGGCTCTCTGTGTCCTTCCCTTTTTTCTTGATTTCTACATGCTTGGGAAGTCAGATTTATTTTATTGTCTTTACTTTACTTTTAGAGCTTAAGCCCCTAATTTCTAGTCAATGACGATTCTTATACTCTCAAAACCTTTCTCTTGAAGCTATAGCTATCAGAGACGATATACGATGAGTGATTATGACGGTATATTAGTTGGAGACAATATCACAAGGATATAATTAGATCTGTCTCGAACAGATATTGCTATAGGACTTCATAACTTTTTCATAAACTTCTTTTAGGAAATTTCTTTGTTTTTATTTTAATTCAAGAATTCCTGGTTTTGGTTTTAGAGCTCTACGTTAGCTTCTGAAACTGTAAGGGAAAATAAAATTCTTTGGTAGACTTCATTGTTAGATTGTTCATTTGGAAGATAGAGCATACCTGACATGCAGTTTCTCCTTTCTGTGTAGAACACAATGATAGATGAGCGTGGGTCTTTTGCTGTGACCAGTCCCATGCCAGGTCCACTGGCAAATCTACTCAAGTCCATCAAGAAAGTGGGTATAGAACCATTCATTTGCTTACTCCTTGTTTTCCTCCTGATAGCTTAAACTTTAGCATTCAAAATATATTTTCTAAAATGGCTATCAGTCACTGAAGTGGTTTATTATGTTGTATGTCACTTTCTTGTTTCCATTTGGTTCTTTTACTGGAGTAACCTTCCTCTCACAGAGTGCATCCTTCTTTTTGGTGAATATTTAGCTTTTATGTACAAACTGACAAAGCCTATTATGCAGCTACCAGCTCGGGTTGCTCTGATGGGTGAAGTTCTGCCTCTTAAAGATGAAAAGGTGTGCTTTATACGGTCCTACTCTTTACCAATTAGTGACACTTTATTTGGTCTCTATTATTGCTCGTTTGAATATTCAACTCATTTGTGCTATCTTTTGCTTTTCTGAGAAACTCTGAGTCAACTTATGTATGTTCTGCTAAATAGCAGTCTCCTTTGGTGATATCAGGATCCAAACTATTCATAGCCGTAAACTATGCGTGAGAGGCCTTTATTTCGGGGGGGGGGGGGGTTTCCAAAATGGGGTTTTGG
>ML438724.1:41588-58462 GCA_005239525.1 Nicotiana knightiana | reverse complement strand
CTTTATTTCGGGGGGGGGGGGGGGTTTCCAAAATGCGATTTTGGAAAACCTTTTAGGGATGTAGTTTGACGCTGCATGGACATGAAATAAGTGCATATTACTCATCCATCCCGTTTGGTATTCACCCAGGAAACTATATGAGTGTAGTAGATATAAAAAATATGAAATAATGAGATGTACCAAATACTAGAAAGTTGGATAATAACAGAAAATAGTGCAAATTAAAGAGAAAAAGATTCATGAGTAAATATATATATATATTTTTGATTAGTAAATGATGTGTATATAAATATCAGCATCAAGTGAGTGGTGAGGAATATATATATACAGTATAGCAACACTACAGGTTTCATAATGTGCTAAAAAAATCTAACATGACTTCTACATCGTTAAATGAAGCCATTGTGCACCAAAAAGAGAGTAAAGAAATACATCTTTATCCTCTGGCTTTCCCTGACCACTTGAAATAGTGGCATCTTGCATGGTTTCCTCCAATTTGCCAAAGGTATCCTTTAAGGCCTGCACATTAGAGAAATACACATTAGACAAAGAAGGTGTTAACAAGTTAGAATGAAGACAAGAGGTATTTTCACTCAAACTTTCTTTTGCAACACTCTCTTCTCCACTCTCACTTGAATTTTTCTCTTTTGACATCTCTCTCAAATTACTCCTCTCAACCTCTCCTTTTGCCTCTGTTAAATTGTGAATTATCACTTCCTTACTCCTCTTTTTCTTTTGTCTCGCTTGCTCACTTATGTTTGTTACAGATGGAGTTAAACATGAAAAAGAATCTTTCATTAGGAGTTCTCCTTTTGGAAGGCTTCCATGCTTTGATGTTCTTGGGTAATCAAGAGAAATAGATTTTTCCCTCCTGGAAGTCTCATTCTTCTTGTGCCCGATAACTTGCTTCTCAAATGAAACTTCATTGTATCCCAAATGATGGACAGGAAGTGCCTTTAAAGGTAGTTTCATGACTGTACCACCACAAGGAGCATTCCCATGAGGTGCTTTAGTAACTAGTTCCAACCTTTTACTTTTCGAACGTGGATAAGATGCAAAGACATCGTCCACCTTGCTCACCCAATTAAGGTAGGTATTCGGATCATGAATTCCTTCAAAGAATGGTATCGATATCCTATAGTTTCCAAGGATCAAACTTACTGCACTACCTTTGTAAATTATTTTTCCATGTTTTTCTTTCATGTTCCTTGATTCAACTCCATATCTTCCATGACTAGCATGATGGTTATTATACTTGTTAGTAACATACGCGTACGAATCATAACCATATGAATCATGATAATGAACATATCCTGTTTCGTCATTACTTGGGTCTTCACCTGAATCATGACAAGGAATACACCCACCGTACTCCCCACAAGATCCTCCATCATCTTCATCATAGGAATCCCAACATTCGTCATCACTATATTCAACCATTCTTTCACCCCAATCGCTTGAATCTGCAGAAGACATGCTTATAGGAAAAATAATTGATTAGTAATAAGAGGATCCCAGTATAACACACCTCTTGTAGTTTGATTCAAACAAGCCCATTCAACCTCTTGTGTTTGATCTCACATTTGTGATTTTTCACTTTCCACTTGTATATAATCTCTACCTCACTCCTTAGAAATCCTCAAAGTTCGAGCTTAACTCACAAATCACCTATCCAAGAATGAGTTTTCTTGAAAGTAATTTAAGAGTGGAGTTTATGTAATCAAGAACAGACTTTTAAAATCTAAGGACAGGCGAGAAAAGCACGAACGTATGGCACGGAAGAAATAGTCAGTTTCAAATATTAAGAACGATTTAATGCGAACGAGCACTAGTTCGTCCTTAACAAGAATCCCCAATGAATCTTTCTTACCCAAAAGTAATCTTCCCCCAACTCAACAAAAACACTTCAGTAATTTCTTTTCTGAATTTTTTTTGAAACTCTAGAACAATTTTTTGTTTTTGTATTTTTTGCAAGCAACTCGTCTAGGGTTTAGTTGAAAACAAAAACTACACTTTTTTTTGCCTTTTATTTTAAAATTCGGATCTTGATTTCAAGATTGGGGAACGTGGGTTTGTTAGAACAATACGAGCCTTCGCTCTCATACCATACGATCCAAGATAAACATAAGCAACGGAATATGAAAATAACAATAATTAAAGCAAAACTATTGATATGTTTGATTAAGATAATCAAAGTAGTCTGAATAATGAAGTATAGAAGAACGTCTCAAGCAACAATCAAAATACTATCCGATCGCCTCCCAATAACGACAAATTAGAAACCCTAAATAAAAAGGAAGGAGACGAAGATCACTCTTACGAACCCAAGTCTTGAAAACATGTAATCCAAAGTCGAACTTGAACCAAGAGGTTCCAAATCTCTTTCAAGAGTTTTCTTATGTCAAAATGTGCTCAGTCCTTAATGAAATAACCCTAAGCTATTATAAATACCCAATGGGTAAAACAGGAAAAAGTTTTTCAAAGTTGATTTTCCAAAAAAACTCGCCAGGCCAAGCCGTAAACTTAACCTTGACTCCAACCGTAACACACAGCTGAACCGTGTCGAATTCCAGAAGCTTATTTTCTTCAGCTCTTCAAGCCCCTCTTGAACTGTAGCCAACGGTTGGTGAAACCGTGTGAAACCATGTCACACGGTTTGACTTGGGTCTTGATTCTTCAATTCTCAAACTCCAAAAATGGTATTCTTTGCATGAATCCTCAAAGTGATTCTCTGAACATTTTCTATTCATTTGTTGAAGATCATGCAGCTCCATAGCGTGCATCTCTTGAACGTGCTTGGACTTGGAGCGGGTCAATGGTCCACTAGATAATTTGGGTCATTCTCAATATTCTTTGTTTTGCCCGGACTATCCAGGATCATATCAGAAGGACATTGAAGAGTGATGTTTATTCACTATTAAGCTAGCGTTTGGACATAGATTTGGTTGAAACTTGATAAAATGAATTTTTGAAGATGAAATGAAAAATGGTTTTTGAAAATTGAAATTGTGTTTGGACATGCATTTTACTGGAAAAGAATTTGAATTTTTGTGAGTAGAAAACTTCAAAAGCTTCAAAAACTACTTTAGAGTTGTTTTTGGAATTTAAAGATTTTGTTTTCAAAATTACCAAAAAATGATTAAAATCTTTAAACAATTAGATATTTGCAAAAAAAATTTCAAATTTTATGGCAGCTAAATCTCTCTACCAGCGTTTGTTGGTGAGTGAGGAGACACACTTTCCATACTTAGCGATTTGGATCCTTAGGGCGCCGAGGAAGATGTGCTTTTTTGCATGGTTAGCAGCGAGGAGAGCGATTCTAATAGCTGAGATGAGAAAGAGATGTGTTACTTATATCAGCTGGTGTCACATGTGTAAATGTTCGGGCAAAGAAGTTAGTAATCTATTAGTGTATTGCAAATTGGCATCAGGCTTATGGAGGGTGATTTTTTATTTTTTTGTATTTAGCGGGTGATGCCATGTACCTTTAGAGATGTGTTGCATAGCTGGGTTGATAGATGTAGGTGAGAAGACAAAAATGCATGGAAGGTTGCTCCATTAGCTCTTAGGTTGTAAGGGTATTGAAAATGATTTTGTACATTTGAGGAATAACCTTTTGTCTTTGATTGCTTTGTGGCGCACCCATGAGATCCCTACTTGTATGGATGATTGGATGTCTTTTATAGAGAATCATGTTTTGTTATAGATTATCTACTTTTTAGTATATCTCTTATATACAGGATTCTTCCCATTGTTAATAATATCATTTAATATATATATATATATATATATATATATATATATATATATGTATATATGTAAATGATATTATTAACAATGGGGAGAATCCCGTATATATTGTTTGTCACGACCCAAGACCACAGACCACGTGATCAGCACCCGACACCTACCCAATCCGAGTGGACAAACCCGCACAAGAATACCCATCTATATGCCTAATAGATGTATGCGAAAATCATTTTGAAAACACAATCATTTTAAATGATTAAGATATATGAAACATAATGTTTAAATCCACCATTTTCAATAATTGAAATACATAAAGATACAATATTTCTCTCATGCATGCAATATGAATAACTCTAACCCATATTAATGATAACTATCTATGGAATCTCTATGACACAGGGATAGAATAAATACTACAAACTCCAACCAGAAGGAAGTAAGATCACTACGACAGCTACCACAAAGTGGTGCCTCACTATATACTTTAGAGAGAGAGTCATCCTAGCCTCATCAGCTCATCACATGCCACATCTCATCTTGAAAACATGTAAAGAAAGTGGGAACTGGGAGAGGGGCCCCTGAGGGCTGAGTACACCACCATGGTACTCTATAAGTGTCATAGACTCTCTCTAACTCGAGTTTCCGGGACAAGGCTTTACAAAACATATGCAACCAACATTTTATATGAAGCAATAAACCATTATACAAGTTCATACTCTTTATCATTTTAAATAAAAAGACTAGTAAAATGTAAATCATGATACAGACTTTTAAGATATTTATATCTACCCATGATTCTAATAAAATCATGCAAAACCATTTCAACTTCATTAAGTCATTGAAATCACTTACGGCTCCTTAGGCCTATACATAACAAAATCATCTTTTACCTTTCACCGGGACTACTATACCGTCACCGACACAAGAAGGTCAACTTAGTTATGTACCTAGCAGCAAGTATCATATACCTTACTTGCTCAGGTCGTCTCATCGCAGTACCGTACGAATCAACTCAGCCATGCTATTAATAGCACAAAATAGCACCTCTTAAGAAGGATACTTTGCTGTAGTCTGTACCACAAAGTGGCCATCTACGCCTACATCAGCACACATAGTTTCATGACGATGAGCACGATATATCCAAAGCCAATCTCGGTGAACACAAGTAACTCCCAAAATATTTGGTACTCCAAAAATAGATTCATAGTCGAATAGCCTCAAAGTATCTATTTTATCAAATCATGACGTTTATAGTAAGTCCAATTTGTTTGAAGAAAATCAAATAAGATTCTTCTTCATTTCATATTAAGCAATTAACAAAATGAGATTTCAATCCTTAAAGATCTAACAAGTGCTATTTCGAAATATAAAGATTTTAGAAATATTACATTCCTCATTTTATAAAACAAAGGTAACAATATAACTCAAGCGTTTAATCCCTTTATCATCAACATAAGTTTTTAATAAAACGTATAACATTTGCCTCAAGTGTCATTTGCTAACAAGTTTTTGAAAACAAGATTTTACAAAATGACATGACACCATTTCATATGCAACACGACTCAAAGACCATGGTAACATCTTTTCCCGCTTGTCCCAACGAGTGCGGATGAACATTTACGAACTATCTCATGTATCAAGTCAAAACATGTGTTTAGAGAAAATCTCTTGAGTAAGTTTTAATCATACCTTAAGTCCATGATCCAAAATAGTACTATAAGGCTCTAATTCATTTAGAACTCTCAAACGTCGCCAACAAGCCTACATACAACTCATATTCATCAACGATATCTTATGATAACACAAACCAAGTCAACTATTTGTTTACCACTTAGGTCCAACTTTACAAGTCTAGTAAAAATTGATATTCCCACCATAGAAGTCGGTTCTTGAGTTTTTAACTCTAAAGTCTCATTGCATACACAACAATACGATATCCAATAATTGAATTGCTCACAAGATTATAGAAAATATCATTTAACACATTTTCACCAAATCGATACTATTCATCGTCTGTACCCACTAGTCAATCTTATTCACAATACCCATTTCTAGGATCATCTCCCAACTCAACCAAACCATGATTTTTACTCCAAATCACCTTCTATATACTTATTTATACGCAATAGATGAACATTGAGTAGTGGGATTACCTCTTGGAGACAAATCTTGAAAATCTCCATTTTTGTGTTCTTGGAGGATTCAGAAGAATCCAACAAATTTCATGGTTGAATCTTGTTGCTATTAGTGTTGATCAACCTGAAATCACTTCAAGACTGGTTCTGAACGCCGCGTAACATCATCTTCAACCAACCTCCACCGTACTTTCGGTGCGACCACCAAAACTTGGATAAAAACTCACCTTGTATGATCCAAGTGAAGCGTTGGTCGAAATTCTCTTCAAAAGCCTCAATGAACTCCCAAAATTTGACCCCAAATCATCTCTCCCTGACCTAGGGGTGTATATATAACCTTCCCAGGTGCGCTGCCGCGCATCTAGGACTTCAACGCGCATCCGGGCGCGCACTTGGGGCAGCCAACTTCTTCAGGTGCACGGTACCGCAGTCGGGCGCGCATGTAGGACAATGCTCAATAAATTGGTCATAACGTTATGTACAAAAGTCCAAATGACGAATGGTTTGAACCGTTGGAAACTAGACTCAAAGAGCTTTAATTTGGTAGGAATCCACAGTGTAACTCGTTATACACAGGGAGATATAATTGTTTGAGTTAGGTCATGTGCGGCTTTGGGCGTCTTTTTTTCTTCAACAATTCTAACTTGTTCCAAGCTACTTCTCCCCACTTCTATTCATCATTATAATCCTTCAAACCATGTACATACATGTCCACATATCCAAATGAATTTATCGATAATCGTAGTTATTGTTAGCTTATAAATGATACGTTTAGTGCTTGATGACCTTCTAATGAGGCCTTTAACATTTGAAAATTTTCGGGGTGCTATATATATATATATTTGGGGCAATGCAACATCCATATTGAAAATGAACTGCATGATAAGTATTACTTAGTATAAACAATCCGTATGTATCCAAAGGCTCTAATTAAGCTCCAGTTGATGTGTATCTAGCAGAAGTAAAATGATGTACGTTTATTATGTCGAAGAATAAAGAGTTTTGCAACAGTGAATCACCAAAAAAAAGTGCTATGGATGAGGTTCTATATCAAAGAATGAATCGATAGAGAGGAAAATGTTTCAGGTTCCTCAATCTCATGCTATGACTCTTAAACATTGAAAAAAAGATACCATAGCGCCTCTAAATTTTCTCAGATGCAATTACTCCTCCTAGTGCTCCCTTGTAGGAACTAATGGTTCAACATGACTCTTTACAATTTAAATAGAAGAAAATTACCGTGCAAAGACCTCTTATATTTTATTTTCAAATCTCTTATATGTAAAAATAAATATTACTTGAGAGATCTAATATAAAATTAAATAAATATTGAAATGAGCCACAAAAATCAATTGAGCCCTTCTACTGGGGCCCTTGTTTATGATGTACTTTTTCTATATTGATCATGTTTAATCTTACCTCAAGATTGTGGCTTTCTGTTAACCCAGTGTCATGCTATTTAATTCTTCATGGAGAATTAATTATTTTGATTAAGCTTTCAAGAGAGAATGGCATGTTCAATTTTTGTTGTTAATTTTACTAAATCTTTATTATGTACCCCCTTGTAGTGCTTCTACATTTGTTAGCTCGTTCTTTAATCCCATGTATTGTGCACTGAATCATCAATTTCCTAATGTGTCACACTTGATAGTCTTCTCTGATTTGTTTAATTTTTTACTTTTGTAATAAATGAGTCAAGAACCAATATCTAATAAATCAGAAGTACCAAGTGTCACACACACGCTGAAAGTTTAACTTATCAAAGTTTTGGGAGTACTCAATCATCTTTTGAAAGGTGCGTGGATCAATAGAGTTAGGTTTTCTCTTCTAAGTTATGGCAAAGACATGAAACTTGTTTTATAGCAAATATACCAATACACTTCTACATAGTTTTCTTAGTAATAAACAAACTGTTAGTTTATAGTAGCCAAATATGAGTAAATAACCTTAACCTTAATCCTATATGTATTAGGAGTAGGACATGTATTATCTATATATAGGGCTCATTGTATCATTGTATAATGAATATATAACATATTATTTTCTCCCGTGCTTTCTCACATGGTATCAGAGCTATCGTGAGAGATTTATCGCTGTGCGTCAATTCCAACGACTCCGGGAAGAGAAATCAATCAACCGAAAGTCTTTTTCCGGCAAACACAGTTCTGCCGCAGTAAAAAAGCCACTTTTTATCAGTGTTGTGCAAAAACCAACACCACCACTAAGTAGATCGGCCTCCGGCGACCAACCCTACAAAAAATCTCCGTCGGAAACTCCTTCACGCGCTCCCACGCGCCACAACAGTCATTTTTCCGGCGCGCGTGCGAGCTTTTCCGGCCATTTTTTGGCCAAGCTTCTTGAGGACAGCCTACTCGCCCATCTTTTCTGAGTTCTAAACTTTTGCCAGGACAGGGGGAGCCGCTTAGCGATCCTACAAGATATCGACGACTGGTTGGTAAACTAAATTATCTCACAGTGACCAGACCTGACATTTCCTTTCCTGTGAGTGTTGTAAGTCAGTTTATGGATTCTCTGTGTAATAGCCACTGGGATGCAGTTGTCCGCATTCTTCGGTATTTAAAATCGGCTCCAGGCAAAGGGTTATTGTTTGAGGATCGAGGTAATGAGCATATCGTTGGTTACTCAGATGCTGATTGGGCAGGATCACCTTCTGACAGACGTTCTACGTCTGGATATTGTGTTTTAATAGGAGGCAATTTGGTGTCTTGGAAGAGCAAGAAACAAAACGTAGTTGCTCGATCTAGTGCAGAAGCAGAATATCGAGCAATGGCTATGGCAACATGTGAGCTAATTTGGATCAAACAATTGCTCAAGGAGTTAAAATTTGGAGACATCAGCCAGATGGAACTTGTGTGCGATAATCAAGCTGCCCTTCATATTGCATCAAATCCAGTGTTCCATGAGAGGACTAAACACATTGAGATTGATTGTCACTTCATCAGAGAAAAGATACTTTCAAGAGAGATTGCTACAAGATTTGTGAAGTCGAATGATCAGCTTGCTGATATTTTCACCAAGTCCTTCACTGGGCCTCGTATCAGTTATATATGTAACAAGCTCGGTACATTTGATTTATATGCACCAGCTTGAGGAGGATTGTTAGTTTATAGTAGCCAAATAGGAGTAAATAACCTTAACCTTAATCCTATATGTATTAGGAGTAGGACATTTATTATCTATATATAGGGCTCATTGTATCATTGTATAATGAATATATAACATATTATTTTCTCCCGTGCTTTCTCACACAAACCATCTGCTAGGGTATTCTTAAAAAAAAAGGGGGATGTGATATGTACTAACAAGAAAAATAAAAAAATTAAAAAAGAAAGAGATAGTAATAGTACTCAGAAATATGTTAACTTGGTGAAACATAAAATTTGGTGCCGGCAAAGAAAAGAAGGAAGATATCATACCCCAAAAAATAGTGGAACGAAGAAAGCTTGTGTGAAAACCCCAACGCTAAAGACATTATTATCAATCTTTAGTAGTATTCAAAATTTTATCAGAACACTCTATTTGCTATATTATTAGCAAACTTTAATAAATACTTTTTCCTAGAAAATATTTTTCACCCTCCAATCAAATACCTGAAAGCATTATCTTGATTTTTTTTTCAAAAGATAATTTTTTTTTACAAAATAGTTCTTAGAAAATGTGTTAGGCTTGCCAAACAGACTAGAGCATGAAAATAATTTGACCAGAACCAAGTTATTTTTCTCTTATAAACACTTGCATTTGATGTTTAATAATAACAAACTACGGTGAAAGCCCAAGGAAGCTAAGGTTTTAATTGCATTGACTTGGTACAGGCAGCATAAGTTATTTCTTCTAGAATGGTAAAACTTTTCCTATTGTCGGCCAGGAAAATTCTGAATTGTTCTCACTACTGAGAAATCTAACTTCTCATGTAATCAACTCATGGAGGCAACTTCCTGCCTGAAAACACATAGGCATGTAACTCTTTCTCTGCATCTATTAAGTCAATCAATTACAAACACAACAATTGAATAGAATGGTATCATTATCAACTCTTTCAACAATATATAATGCCAGAATTAAGTGTTCATCCTTGGGGGCCCTTTGGTAGGGTGTATAACAGTATAAGTATAGTACTGAATATGGTATATTAGTAATGCTGGGATTAGTAATACTGATATCAGTTATGCTGAGATTATTTCTTATTGACGGATTGATTTGGTGTATTAAAAATAACATGCATTGCATAATTCTGATTTTTTTTGTTTGTTTACAAAAATACCCTCCACGTTCTTTAAAAAAAGATTTGGAGAAGAAGGTTTTGAATGTGAAATTCTGTCTTTATACATACTTATCCATGTATTAAAAAGAATGGTATTGCTAATGCTACTGCTATGTATAAGAATAATACTGAATAGAATGTATAATTAATACAAGTATTAGTTATACGTAGGTTATAAAACACTACCAAACAAGGGATTAATAATACCAAAGCTAATACATGTATTATTTTCCCTAATATATCCTACCAAATGGCTCCTTAAGGTTAATGCTGCTATAGTGTTGTTAAAAGCGATCGCTTGTCTCTTTAAGCGCTGAAGCGAAGCGCAGCGCAGCCCCACCGCTTTTATGGCAGAAAAGCGGCTCGCATAGAAAAAGCGCACGCTTTTCTCGCTTAAGCGAGAAGCGACGTGGTGAATAAAGCGAGGAAAAGCGTGCTTAAGCGACGGAGCAACATCTATTAGGTTTTTTTTTAAAAATAATTAGGAAATAAACGAAGGCAAAAGAGAAAAAAAGGAGTCGAAGGCATCTGTTACGCTTCTTCTCCAACTCCAGCAGCGACGTGAAGGCTGCTTCAACTCCAACGATGTGAAGGCTTCTTCTCCAGGTAAGTTTCTTCTTCTCTTTTCTCTTCTTCATCTTCTCTTCTTCTTCTCCAGTTCTCTACGAGACTGCGACTCCTTTCTTCTCTTTTTCCCTATTTCTTCTGGTTCGACTCCTTCTGCCATATTTCTCTGGTTCGAATCCTTCTTCTCTGTTTTCTGGTCTCTGTTTTTATCTGCTCTATTTTCACTGAGAAGAAGAAGAAGATGACCAATATGATAACTCGGACATGATGACACTTCAAGAGTTTGGAGATCTTGTTGAAGAATAGGATGTTGCTACTTTTGTGATTTTGTTTTGCATTTGTTTGCTTAATATGTTATGACTTTTGAGGATTATTCACTATCTAGTTTTAGTATCTATTATGTGCTTCTTGATTTAAGAATTGAAACATTTGCTTAATATGTGTTATTTTTAATGAGTTCTTAGTGATTTATCTATGCATATTTTATTTTTTTAATTTATGTGTTAAATTGCGCTTCACATGGAAAAAGCGCGCGCTTCTCGCTTCGGTGAAGCGAGGCCTCCTCGCTTTTTTGCGCTTAACGCTTTACAAAACACTGTGATGCTATTATCATCTCTAGAAAAGGCAATAATCACAAATTCAGAATTAAAACCATGGTATTTTACGAGGCACCGTCATCAAAAGCATTTTTTTACTAAGTTATCGGAATTGAGAGACTAATTAAAAGTGAACATTCCATACAAAGCACCGGGCGACAAATTATATCCAGCAAATCAGCAACAAATTCAGCCTTACCAGCATGACAAAGATCCTAAAGTTGCCTCTTCCTATTCTTGTATTCTTCTGCTCTCTGGCATCCGCCCAGGGGCATCTTCCGATGCAGTGGCGACATGATTTTTCAAGATCTTTGATACTCCAAAAAGTAGCATATATATACTTCTGCTGCAGTGGCGCATCCATTCGTATATGAAACCATGAGTTTAATTAGGGTTGTTGCATAGCGTTTTGCTTTTATTATTTGTATGTAGTAAAAATGGTATATTTGTAATTTAACTTTTAAGTTCTGGGCTTCCCATTCTAAATACATATATATATAGTACACTTCATTTTTTGAGGATGGTAACATTTTATAAAAGAAAACAACACACAGTTTGTGCTACTAAAAGTGACAAAATACATCCAAAAACAGTAAAGAATCCCCTGCTACAAAAACTTATAAGCAACAACAACAAAAATTCAGTGTAATCCTACAAGTGGGGTCTGGGGAGGGTAGAATGTACATGACCTTACCTCTACCTTGAAGAAGGCAGAAAGGTTGTTTCCAGAAGACCCTCGGCTTAGAAAAAATAAGAGAAGGACAACAACAAGCACACCAATTAGAAAACCGAAACAAAAATACAAAGACACAAAACTAAAATTGAATATTGTAATCAGAAGGTCGAAACGAAAGCAACAACGGGTAAACACAGTAGTCAAGGAATACAAAAATACATAAATAATGCTAACTCATGTACTAAAGCTACTGTTACAGACAAGGACAACGCTAGGCGACCTATCCTAACCCTTTACCTGAGTCGTCCCACTAAACTTGCACTCCAAGTATTCTGTCTTAGTCCTGCTCAACTTGAAACCTTTAGACTCCAGAGTCTACCTCCAAATCTCTAACCTTTCGTTAACACCACCTCGCGTCTCGTCAATCATAAAAATATCATCTGCAACTAACATGCACCACGGTACCTCAGCGCATCGATTGCCAAAGCAAATAAATATGGGTTGAGGGCTGACCCCTGATGCAACCCCATCATAACCGGGAAGTGTTCCGAGTCTCTTCCCACGATCCTCACTCGAGTCTTAGTTCCATCATACATGTCCTTAATAACCCTAATGTAAGCAACATGAACACCTCTAGCCTCCAAACATCTACACAGAACCTCCTTTGGTACTTTATCGTAAGCCTTCTCTAAGTCTCCATCAGCCTCCTAACAAGGTGAATAGCTTCCGTAGTCGAACGTCCTGGCCTAAATCCAAACTGGTTTTCAGAAATATCCACAACACTCCTCAACCTCAGTTCCACCACCTTCTCCCACACTTTCATAGTATGGCTTAGTAACTTGATGCCTCGGTAGTTGTTGCAACTTTGGATATCACCCTTGTTCTTACACAGCGGGACCATCGTACTCCATCTCCGTTTTCCGGCATCTTACGTCCTAAAAATGATATTAAATAACCAGTGGGCCACTCCAAGCCCGCCCTACCCATGCTCTTCCAAAATTCCACCAGGATCTCGTCAGTGCCGGTCGCTCTCCCCCTGCTCATCTTACGCATAGCCCCCTCAACCTCCTCGACTCTTATACGCCTATAATACCCAAAATCCCGACGACACTCAGAGTGTTCTAAGTTGCGTAGCTCAATGTTCCTATCCCCCTCTTCATTTAAGAGTTTATGGAAGTAAATCTGCCATCTATGTCGAATAAGTGCCTCATCTAACAAAACTTTGTCGTTCTCGTCCTTGATGCACTTCACTTGGTCTAGGTCACGGGCCTTCCTCTATCGCACCTTTGTTAGCCTGTACAACTTTTTATCCCCTCCTCTACCTCCGAGTTCTTCATACAAGCGTTTAAATGCCACGGTCTTGGCTGCAGTAACCGCTAACTTCGCTTCCTTCTTAGCCATCTTATACTGCTCCCCATTCGTCCTTTTCGCCTCCTCGTCCACGCTCTCCCGGAGCTTCAGATATGCCACTTTCTTGGCCTCCACTTTACTTTGAACCTCAGTACTCCACCACCAATCCCCTTAACGGCCACTTGATGATCCCTTCGAGACCCCCAACACCTCTCTAGCAGCCTCCCTAATGAAATTCCAGTCGCGGTCCACATACTACTCGCGTGTCCATTATTCCTCCATGCTCCCATAACCAGCAACCTATCTCCCAACTCTTGTGCTCTATCTTTTGTCAAAGCTCCCCAATTGATCCTAGGTAGACCAAACACAACCGTCTTTCTTCGCTTCCTCATGATCTCCAAGTTCATGACCAGAAGCCTATGCTGAGTCGTGAGGTTCTCACTCAGTATGATCTTATAGTCCACGCAAAGACGTTTATTGGACTTCCTGAAGAGTAGATAATCAATCTGGGTCCTGGTCACCGAACTCTGAAAGGCGACCAAGTGCTCCTCCTTCTTCGGAAAACTAGAGTTAGCTATGACCAAGTCAAAAGCCTTAGCAAAATCCAGTAGGGACGTACCACCTCCGTTTCTAACATCAAAACCAAAACCGCCATGCATGTCATCGTACTTCTATGAAAAGCTTCTCAGTGTCCGGAATACCACGCACAACCTCGTCAAAATCCTCCCAGAAAACGCCTTTTGACCTCCTCGTCCAAGCCCACTTGGGGTGCGTACGCAATAATCACGTTTAGAGTAAACCCCCCAACAACTAGCTTAATGCCCATCAACGTGTCATTCACCCTCCTAACCTCCACCACTAGCTCCAGAAGATCCCTATCAACCAAAATACCTACTTCATTCTTGCCCTTTACGCGTCCAGAATACCAAAGCTTAAACTCATCTACATCCTGAGCCTTATCTCCTACCCATCTAGTCTCCTGTAGACAAGCTATATTTACCTTCCTCGTATGGAGAATCTTCGCCAACTCTAAAGTCCTTATATTCCAAAACCCAACTCGCAACTTTGGGGCATCCTTACTACCCTTACTCCCCTTGCCCCCTACCCCTTCACCCCCGAGGACATGACCTTACCCTGCCATCGTTCAATACAACCACTATAATCTAATACAGTCTAAGCAAGTAGGGGCACGGTTAATGAACTAGGAATGATAGTAGCGGCTAGGTATGTGAGATTAAGTACCCTAATAAGTGGTAAAAAAAGTCCGATAATGATAATGTTTAACAACAAAATAACAAGTAAACAGAATGTAAAAGAACAAGAAAACACTAAGAGCAAAGCAACAGCAAGCAAATATGCAATTTACAAAAATTTAAACTAAGACACCCAATTGATGCTTACAAGCAAGCAGATAAGTACTCTACTAGGACCAATGCACGAAACTACAAACAAACAAATAAATATGCACCGTTAACTAAAGCAATTCTGCAACTCGTAAGAGTGAAAGACAAAAGGAGACAGAAGATCCAGAGGTACCAACTCTGGGCGGATAGACCTGGGTCGCCGATTTGGATGTCGAGGCGTTGCTGTAGCACTGGCCTTCCACGCAATCCTACCCGCCTCCGCCGCCGCTGTTCTTTGCTGTTCCTCGCCGGCACGAGTGTCTCACTGATATTCGCCCGAAATTGATAACCTGCCACACTTGAGGGGCAAGATCTGGAGAGCAGCGGCGATGCTCCTCGGCCCAGATATGAGTGGCGGCGATTTCCTTGAAAGGGTGGGGGAGAGGGAAAAAACAGTGGAGAAGAAGTATCATTTACAGGGCATTCTTTACACCTATATATATAGTACACTTCATTTAACAAATTTATAAGTGGAAAGATGTATCTGTTTCTATATGGTCTACAGTTCAATCCACTGTTAGCCAGAAACATGCCTCAAGTTTGGCCGGAAGTGGAGTATATCAATTGTTAGATCCCAACAGGATAGTTTTGAATTTCAGCTGATAACTATCATTTGGGATTTTTTTGATCAGTAACTATCATTTGAGATTTACCTTGCTCTTTGACAGTTAAATGCCTATTAATACCAAAACTTTTGCCTTGGCTCTTCAGCTTGTTTGGATAGACGGAACAAGATAGGTTAAAATTGGACCATCCCATAATGAGGAGGAAGACTAGGAAAATCAAAATGAAAGTTATGAAGCAGCTCTAACTTTTGCTTACTCCAAATACACTCATGGCAGCATAAATTTTCATGTTATATATAGTTCAGTATTTTAGGTTTACTTTTTGGCTCTACTAAAGATTAAGATGTTGGGCATTGACTACTGAAGGAGGAGGCTTGGCAAATTACAAAAGAATCTGCAAATCATTGCTAACTTTTGCCGACACTCTGCACATGTTGATTGAATTGCTAGTTATTTTATGGCTTCTCATAGTTATATTTTTCTGCTTTTCATAAAATTGTTGGGTTAGACCATTCTGTGTAGTATAGGCTAACTGAGGAGCTGAGTTGATATAGTGGTAGCTCGGTAACCATTACCTGTTATACAGCTAAATTCACTAGCTAAAAGAGACCCCTTACTGGAATGAAGTTTGTTTCTTTTCACTAAACAACTTCATGCGGAACAGTAAGAAGTGATTTCCCTGACTGTTTCTTCTTTCTCTCCATGACAGGCTAAATTAGCTAGAGAGAGCCTTAAGGAAGTCATATCATCTGAAAGGAGCATGATAGAGAAATTCTCTTACTCCGTTTTGGGTATATTGAGTTCATCTTCCCTTGGTGTTACATGCCGAGGTGACAATCTCCAGGAATTATTTGATGCGGACAAAGGATATGTTGTGTTCAAGTTCAATCCGAGGTGAAAAGATTTAATTAAGCTAGATTGTCATGTACTCGTTTTATTTTATTTTTATTTTATAGATGAAGGATTATTATGTAGTCTTCTAAAGTGTGATCTTTGATTCCTCCTAACCTTCTGGCCCTCTGCAATATTAAACTGAGTCAAACATGGAAATGACTTTAAGCTGTTGAGATGATTACTTATTCAACTAGAAAACGAAAGAAGCTTGAGATGAGATCCTATTAGCACGCCTGGTTCTGGAACCTAGTTTGATTGCTAATCATTGTGATTGTTGATTGATATTCTTATCCTCCTAGGTAATACCTATACTCAAAATTTTGTGAAATTTTCGATGAAACATATACTAAAAATTTGTCACCTTTTAGATACATGGGATTGGATCTCCAGAAATACTTATATAGGCTGTAGCTTCTCTTTAATTTACTCCCTGGTTGTGCATGTGATGCAATTTTACTGTGCTTGAAAATTTATAATGGTTGGTAAAAATACTAATGTACTTATCTGACTCTGATGTTTCCGCTTATTGCTTATTTGCTTTAAACTCTTGAAAACCTCTGAGTACATTATTGTGTACAAAGTGTTCAAACACTTTTGGGAAATTTTTCCAATGGTAAATCTCACCCACTAAATTAATCCCCCCCCCCCCCCCCCC
>ML438724.1:0-40985 GCA_005239525.1 Nicotiana knightiana | reverse complement strand
AAAAAAAAAAAAAAAAAAAAAAAAAAAAGAAAGAAAGAAAAGAAAAGAAGCTTTTGGAACATTGCAATATGAAAAATGTATAACATACATTGGATGGATGGAATAATTAAATAAATCTGAAAACTGACTAGAAATATGTCTTGACATATGGAAAATTATCTACTCCACAGTTCATGCATGTATATTGATAGTACTGGAGGGACTCATGAAGTAGATCTTGAGGAAGTCCAAGCAACAAAGCCTGATCCTTTATGTAAGAGTCTTAGAACTCAACTGTTGATGTTTGCTGCGTATCTGATCTTTTTGAGGACCAATGCATTCTCATATATTATGCTCTAAATGTATGTTTTCCATTTGTAGCATCATATACTATGAGCCTAATTGATGGTATTAATCAAAGTGAGGCGAGGCGTAGAGCTCTAATTCTCTTCTGCATCACACACTTGAATAAGAACGCAAAGGTGATCTTCTAGTAGTCTCTGAAAGCTTTGGTAAAATGTATTTGTTCTCTGAGTTCTCTAGCTAATAATCTAGTAGGTGATTTACTTCTACTTTCGTTTGGAAGTTCGAAGATAAAGCAGTGTATTTAGGGCCAATATACCTTAGGGTGTCAATTGATTAAACTCGAAACATTTTTTGTGCATAACCGGGCAAATGTTTACACATGTTCACGGCCATTTTTTTTTCCAGCTTTCATGGCTGGGAGATCCTTTGATTTTATGCCTGACTTATAATTGTTGTAGCATATCATTGATGTGATCCTGCTTGTTACTATTCATGACACCCTTAAGCCATAAATCCATGCTGAACATCAACAGATGCCTGTTAATTTGAATTGTCGTGCAGTCAATATATAAATTACTACTGGCTGATACGCAGAAGAGGAACTGATATCTGGTTTTATGTGAAGGATGCCTATCTGCTTTCTATAGATCAGAAAGGATTTGATGTGCTGGGGAAAGTTTTAGGTCCAGTAAGGAGCGATGGTTCTCGTGAATATCAGTGGAGGGAGTTCAGAATTCCATTGAGAGAAGAGGCACACAGTGTTGAAATATTCTGCCGTCAGCTTATTGAAATGGAGGAGAAAGCGCTCAAGAGCTTCTCTAACTTTACTGGCCTATAAATAAGGGTAGAATCAGCTTGTATCAGCATCACCTGACTGGTGATAGGCAAGCCCCAGAGGGAACAACTGCAACCTGGGTCACTTTTGACGAACTGCGATGGAGGGCCCTAGCATTGCATTTTATTGCAGAAGAGTGAGCTTGTGAGTTGGGCTGTGTTCATGTGCGTTCTTTTAACCTAAGCTTCTGAAATGTTGTAATCATAAACTATAACCTTAGCTAAGACATGACACCCAAGTTTTGAGGAACGTTACTCATTTCATTGTGATGCAGACTGCAAAAAGCTGATCGTTGGTACGAGTTTGCATATCCTCGCGTATACTCGAGGAAACGTGTTTCATTAGATAAAGTTATACCGCATTTATATAAGGGAAAAGGGTCAAAAATACCCCTCAACTATGGGAAATAGAGCAAGTTTGTCGTTATTTAAATTTAGTCTCAGACATGCTCTTATCATTAGTGAATTGGTTCAGATTTGCCATAGGAAATAGAGCAAAATTGCCCTCAGTTTGACTTTAGTTTCAAATATGTCCTTATTATGAGTTGAGATTTATATTTGCCCCTCAAAACTAAAGAATATTTTTTTAAAATTCAATCCTTCTATTTTAGGGTCAAATATTTATTTGGTTACTATTTCTAAAACAAGAGGAAGAAGAAGAAGAAGAGAATAAAATGAGAGAAAAAGAACATGTTGAATTTGTTTAAAAAAAGACTTACAAAATATATTTTATTTTGCTCAAAGGAGATCTAATCATATCTCTCAGTTTTTGTCTGTGATCATCACAACTTTTTTGTTTATGCAATTGTAATTATATGCATAAATTTCAAAGTAATAAAATTAATGTTTTATAGATTTTGTTCTTTCCAGCATAAGAAAGATCGCAATTTCTTTAGCAATATCAAGACTTGTGGCAAAGTGTATATAATGACTCCCTGTAATTTATCTATTTACTTTCAATTTTTCACTAATTTAAGCTAGCTTTTGGACATAAAATTTGTTGAAACTTGTAATTTTTTTTAAGTTGTGAAAAATAATATTTGGAACTTGAAGTTGCATTTGGACATGCATTTTACTTAAAAAATATTTTAGTGTTGTGAGTGGAAGATAAATTTTCACCCAATTTCTCTTCATTTGTTTTTTCAACAACTGATCAAATTCCATGAACAAACAATGTTTTCAATATTTTTTTTTTGAAAAAAAGTAGCCAAAATCTATGTTCTAACGGGAGCTAAGAATTTCAATTTCTATTTGGGTTCAAGTAGATTTATTTTTTTCCCATGAATTTTTTTTGATTTTCCAAAATTTGTGTTCTGTTTAATTGTTGTTAAATTTAAGGAGCGTAAAGATTTTTAAATAGGGGAAAGACATGAAGATGATGAACAATTAGATATATTTCAGATCTTCTAACCATTTATATTTGTGTAATTTTCTTGTTAAATTTCTTACAAGAAATTTTTGGGGTTAATAATTATTGTCTTGCATTGTGGCACTCCTTCGTAATAATAAAATATATTTAAATGGATAAAAGTAAAAAGTTAAAAGTCTGTTACTTTTGAGGGGTAAATATGAGCCAGTTCACTTATGAGAACTTATGATAAGAACGTATTTGGGACCAAAGTTAAGCGAAGGGTAAATTTGTTGTATTTCTCATAGATGAGGAGACAAACAAATTTGAACCAATCCACTAATCATAACGGCATGTGCGAGATCAAATTCAAAATAAGGCCAACTTTGCTTTATTTTCCATAATGGAGGGGCATTTTTGGTCCTTTTCCCTTTATTTAATGGAAGAGATTATTATTTTTATTGTTATTATTATTATTAGGCCCTTTACTACTAACATCCACACCACCGGCCATACTAGCACTCCAACATCTTGATTACTTTTAAGATCCTTCATCTTGGCTTCCAACTCTATCATTTTGTGCAAGTTTTTTCTCCATCCAATCATTGAATGGCTTGCTCAAGCACTTCCCCTCTCTTCTAGTTACTAGTAGAAGACAACTTGGAACTGAGCATTCATACTTGATTAAGGATGGGAATGGGGTGATGTGAGTTTGACCTTTTGCGGGTCCAGGGAAGATTGAAATAGAGTGAAGTAGAAAAATAGGCCAATTTTGGAGGTCATTTTGCGGGCTACTATGCGATCGCATAATTGTTTTGTTGGCCTCACATTCGTCGTAGAACCATCATGAGAAAACTTCGGAGGAAGATTAAGCGGCGCATTATGCGACTACATAACTGATATGCGGACCACAGATTTGTCGTAGTCTGGACCAGGCCAGCCTAGTTTTTGAGGACCATTTCGTGGTCCACTTTGCGGGCCGCAGATCTAAACTGTGGTGCACTCTGCGACCGCAGAGTTGAGTTCAGAGGGTCCATTTTCTGATTTTGTAACCCGATCCCCTTTTTATAAAAAGACTTTGGGGGTTGCTTTAGAAGGTTCAAACTGCTATTTTAGAGAGAGGAAAGTGTTGTAGAGTGAGAGGAGGAATCCCTAAGATTTTGTTCATCAATCCTTTCTCAAGTCTTGGAGAATCACAAGGAAAACTCACAAGGTCTTCACCCAAGAGGTAAGGTTCTGGCCCTAGCTTTCCATTTCGAGTTTGGGGTAAAAGATGGGTAATGGGGAGTGTGATTCTTGGGTATGAGAGTATCATTTATGCATGCATGTTCTAACAAAGTTTATGGGAAGGTTGTTGAGTTCAAAAGGGTAAACATTGGGTTGTGGGATGAAGGAATCCACCATAGGAGAACCTTGGAATTATAATGCATACCTAGTGCTTGATAAAATGCTTAAATGAGCTGAACCCCCGAATATCTTCCTAATTATGGTTCAATTTTATTATGTTTCTAAATAAATTGAAATTGCTAGGATTTCCAGAATATTATTGTAATTTAAGAAAAGCTCAAAGCGAGGTATGTTGGCTAAACGTCTCTCTTAGAATTGAATCCCACGATGTTCTCGTAAGTCTCAAGTATGATGGGATAATTTCTTACTTCTCATGTCCCTATTCTTATAAATTTGACTATTCCGAATAAACTTTGTGTCGAAAGATATAGGTTCAAAATGTGTTCCGAACGCTCTTATCATATTTTGTTATCCTTTGGGAACATATTCAAATGTGATCAATGTGTCAAAATCGTATGAATTCAATCATGTTTCAGTTACAAGTTATTATGTCAAAGTGTGGAAGAAAAACTCAATGTGCCTAAGACACTTATTTGCTCCTATGTGTACTAAAAGTCGTGATAGAGATGCCTTGTTGTTGATAATCCATGATGATGTTTTAAAGTGAAAGGGGTGAGCATGAAATATGAGATATGGCCGATGTGCCAACAATGATATTACATTTATGGCCACTAGTGCCGATGAAATGAAAAGATGTGAAAAAGATTATGAATTGAGCTGAAAATCCTTTTTATAATAAATTTTTTTGGGAGTATCATTATACACCGAGGAAGGGTAAGTCGAAATAACCTAACCCTGAAACTACACGTGCCGGTATAAGAGTGATTGAGGGGAAAATCTCCGAACTGATATGTTGAGAATATTCCCCTTACATGAGATGAGATTTATGTGTTGAGATTAATCCTCTTAACTTGGATGAGATGATTGCTAGAGGAGGGTGATGTCAATCCACACGGCATTGTGGTGAGACGACATAGCCGATCGGGTCGAGATTGGATGTCATGCCATGCACATGGCGGTGATTGTGATTATGATTGGATGTCTTTGGGTGATATGGCCTAGCCGATCGTGCCGTGATCGGACTCCGTGCTAAAGTCACGATGGTATATCGGTACTAAAGATCGCCCAACCTAGAATATGGACATTTACTTGAAAACTTATCTTGCTCCTAAGTTGATGCTTTGGTATTATTTGAAGCTTTCGTTTTGATCCTATGATTGTTTCTCCTTGTCTTGTTACTCGTTCTATTGAGGGTGTGTTTAGTCTTACATACTATTACTATTTCATATATACCAATTTCTCTTTTACCGGGAGCGCTGCATCTTTAATGGATGGAGGTGGTTCCACAACATGAAGCATTGATCAGTGATAGTGGTGCACCCTCTTCCCAGCTGACTTGGTGAAGCCCACTTCATTTCCGGGTCGTGACCTTTTGTTCCTTGTGTATTATGTTTTGAGGTATAGCTGGGGCCTTATCGCCGGCACTATTATAGTACTTTTTATATCCGTTAGAGGCTCCGTAGATATAGTGTGGGTTGTATATTGGTGTTGGAAAAGTCAAACTAGAATGTTGTATTTGTATCACATGTTCCACTTCTAAACTTTGAGAGTATAATGTATTATTTTGGAGACTTATAAATGACGTAACTAATGGTAATGAATTGGTGTTTCTTACATGATCTTCTCATGGTCTAATTAATGAAATATGTCTTCACTTTATTCATGGGTAATTTCTAGTAGAAAACATCTAGTAGGCTTTTTCGATCGATTATCTCGGTTGAGCGTCGGCCGCGCTCTCCAAGGTCAGGGCGTGACATTGTGAGTAGGAAAGTGGAGAGCATGATAGTCTTTCTTTTATCACATCTTGGGAGAGACTATTAGCTTTTGATGTTCAAGATTTGGTCAACAGGTTCGTGAGGTTGGATATCTAGGATCCTAGCAGTTTTCTTGCTTGTGTTGTACCACGGTCGTCCTTGTTTTAGTGCATCAAGGCGCGTCAGTATAATGAACCCCTCTTGCTTGTCCTGAGGGATCTAGTGCAGCATGGTGATTCTAAGAAGGTTACTATTGGCGATGAGGGGGTATTGAGGCTTCAGGGTCAGATATGTGTTTTGAATGTGGATGAGTTACGAGTTTTGCAGTATTCCATTCATGCGAGTGCCGCGAAGATGTACCGTGATTTGAGGCATCATTACTGGTGGCGGAGGATGAATAAATACATTGTTGAGTATGTATCACGGTGTTTGAATTGTCAGCATGTTAAGTATGAGATTCATCAACCTGGTGGTTTGCTTCAGAGGCTAGATATACATGAGTAGAAGTGGGAGCGTATCACTATGGATTTTGTGGTTGGGCTTCCGCGTACCTTGAGTGGATTTGATGTTGTGTGGGTCATTGTGGACAGACTGATCAAGTCTGCACACTTCATTCTAGTCATGACTACCTACACTTCAAAGTAGCTAGCTCAGATTTATCTTAGAGAGATTGTTTGAGTGTATGGTGTGCCCGTGTCTATTAATCCATATCAAGGCACTCAGTTTACATTGCATTTTTGGAGAGCCGTGCAGCATGAGTTGGGCACACAAGTTGATTTGAGTAAGACATTTCATCCCTAGACTGACCGGTAGTCCGATCACACTATTCAGATCTTGGAGGACATGTTGCGAGCCCGTGTCATTGATTTCGAGGGTCAGTGGGATTAGTTATTACCATTAGTAGAGTTCGCCTACAACAACACCTACAAGTCGAGTATCTAGATGTCTCCTTACGAGGCCTTAAATGAGAGGCAATGTCATTTTTTGATTTATTGGTTTGATCCTGGGGACGCTAGGTTGTTTATCACCCACTTGATTCGTGATGCTTTGGAGATGGTGAAATTAATTCAGAAGTTGCTTCGCACAACGTAGTCCAAGAAAAGAGTTATACTGATAGGAAGGCTCGTGATGTGACATTCATGGTAGGTGAGAGGGTTTTCCCATGAAGGGTGTGATGGGGTTCGGGAAGAAGGGAAAGTTGAGCCCTCAATATATTGGTCCTTTTGAGGTTCTAGAGGGAGTTGGTGAGGTGGTCTACAGACTTGCTTTTCCACCCATCTTATCGGGAGTTCATCCGTTGTTCCATGTTTCCATGCTCCGGAAGTACTCTGAGGATCTGTCACATATGTTAGATTTCAGCACGATGCAGTTGTACAAGGATTTAACTTATGTTGAGGACCCGATAGCCATTTCGAATAGGCAAGTTCGAAAATCGAGGTCAAAGAATATTTTATCGGTGAAAGTCCAGTGGAGAGGTCAACTGGTCGAGGAGGTGACTTGGGAAAACGAGCATGATATGCAGAGCAATTATCCTCATCTTTTTGACACTTCAAGTACGTTTCTAAACTCGTTTGAGGATGAATGCTTGTTTAAGAGGGGAAGAATGTAATGAACCAGCCGGTTTTTTTTGTGTATTTGAGCCTAGTTCCCCTATTTGATTCTCCCCATACATATTTTTTGTCGTTATGTGACTTGCGGGGATGGTTGGTTTGGTTTCGGGGATGTTTTGGATTGAAATGGAATATAGTTCCTAGTTTGGAGCTTAAGTAGGAAGTATTGACCAAGTTTGACTTTTATGTATTTGACCTTGGATCGGTATTTTGATAGTTTCTTTAGGTCCGGATTGTAATTTTGGACTTAGGCATATGTCCGAATTTGGATTTAGTGGTTCCTAGGCCGATTTGGCTCTAATTGGCGAGAGTTGGTAATTTGAAGGTTTAGAAACTCTAGGTTTGACCCATAGTTGAATTTGTGGTTATCAATGTCTATTAGAGATTATGAGCCTTGGAGTAGGTTCATATGGCTATTTATGACTTGTGTGTAAATTTTGAGGTCATTTCGGGTTGTTTAGGCATGTTCAATGTAAGTTTGGAATTCGGAAATTTGGATTAGTTCATTAGGTTTGGATTGAGGTGCGATTCGTGGTTTTGATGTCATTTTGTGTGATTTGAGGCCTCGAGTAGGTCCATGTTATGTTTTTAGATTGGTTGGTGTGATTGGACGGGGTCCCTAGGCCTCAGGTGTGCTTTTGATGGGTTTCAGAAAATTTCTCTCATGTTTGGAGTTGCTGATTTTCTATGTATTCATCGCGATCGCGGAGCATGTTTTGTGGCTGACATCGTTTTGTTCTTCGCGTTCGTGTTGGGTTTGACGTGATCACGTAATGCTGGGGGATGAAGCTTCTCTTTCGAGATTGGGCTTTACGGTCACATTGGTTTATGTCCGGATGGAGGAACACATGTGGCTTAGCCTTCGCGTTCGCGGAGAAGCAATACATTTGCATAGGCTTGAGGTCTTGTGCACCGTGATCGCGGGTCTGTTTCTGCGTTCGTGCAGGGTCTTTTAGCGGCAAATGTGACTTGTGCTTCATGATCGCGAAGTGAGTCCAACGATCGTGAAGGGTTCACCCGGGTAGACTTAAATATTCTATTTCGAGGGTTTGAGTTATTTTATCATATTTTGAGATTGGGAGCTCAAATTTGGGCGATTATTTAGGAGTATTTCATGATTTGTATTGGGGTAAGTATTTTTAACTTGGATTGGTTATTATTCATGATTCCATCATTGATTTTAGCATTTGGGTGATGAATCTATGTGAAGGAAATTTGGGATTTTGGCAAAACTTTTCAAAAATTAAAAATAGGGATTTGAATCCCGATTCAGAGTCGGATTTGAATGAAACTTGTATGGTTGGACTCATATTCAAATGGGTTGTGAATTTTGTCGATTTCTAGTGGGTTGGCCACGGTTGGCTTTTTGATTTTTGATAAAGATCGGAGCTTTATTAATTGGAATCGATTTCTATAGCCGTGTTTGATATTATTGAGTTGTTTTTGGCTAGATTTGACCCGTTCGAAAGCCGATTCGAGAGGCAAGGGATTTTTAGAGTATTAATTTATCTTGTTTAAGGTAAGTATCTTGCCTAACCTTCTATGGGAGAATACCTCTTAGGATTTGGCCTTAACTGCTCATCCGTATTATGTGAAAAACGATGTTTACATGAGTTGACGAGCGTGAACATGGGTTCTATGTGTGGCTTATGACTGGATTAGACTGGAGGTTATTAATACGCCTTAATTTAGTAATGAAATTTATATCCAACACGCTTAAACCACTTTGTGACTACATGATCATGATTGCTACATTTGACTTAGCCTTAGTCATGCTTTAATTGTTGAACACCCCTCCATACTTTTATGTTATTGTCATGACCTTGTGTACTTTGTTGATAAGTTGTGAATTATATCTTGATGAAACTTTGGTATTATTGGTTTGTGATATGGTGTCACATATAGACATGTTGTGTGGGTTGATTATTGTTGTATGTAGTATTAGGCTGGCATTTCACTGTTGTTGTTGTTGTGTGGATTATAAGGGTGGAATTTAATGTTGTTGTTGTTATTGTGTGGAGTATAATAGTGGAACTTCAGTGGTAAAATAAGGGTGGCGATATGGGCATGCGGGGAAACAAGGGATATTTCATTGTTATGTGCATGCAACGAAATAAGGGTTGAGTTATTGATGTTGTTCGGTGATGATTCAGGGTGTTTTTCTTGATGTGTTTACATGTTGAAACGGGGTTGATATTTTGATTTTACATTTTTCTTAAAGGTTTATACCTTTTATTATAGTGAGTTGTTTGCCGAATTTGACATGCTATTACATGCTCCACTTCTTTGATGATTTTTTTGACTAAAATGAGTTTTATATATTGAGTTGTCATCACATGCTCTACGAAATGGTTGATATTATTTTTCCTTGTATATTCTATTTCCAATTATTGATATATTGCACAGGTTTTGACTAGTGAGTATCACATGACTTGAACCTCATCACTACTTACCAAGGTTAGTCTTGATACTTATTGGGTACTGACTTTGGTCTACTTATACTACATTCTGCATATTTTTGTGCAGATTCAGGTTTTGGAGGTAGCGAAAATAGGCAGTGAGAGCTTCTTCGGTTGTAGGATTCAGCATAGAGCTGCATTGGCCATCGTAGTCCCTTGAAGTCCTATATTTACATGGATATTATCATTTCTATATCCGAACAATATTGTATTTTGAGATATTCTTATATATTGAGTTAGAGCTCGTGACTCTATACTACCTAATTTTGGGGAGATGTTTTGATTTTCCCCGCTTTGGCTTGTTTTACCTCTATTTCCGTATTTATGTTAAACTCTACTTTATTTTATCATGTTTTAATGATTTAAATGTTGATAAGTGACCGCGTTACCTAGTTTTAGAGACTAGGTTCCATTACGATCTCTGTGATGGATTGGGTCATGACAGGAATTTTAAATCATTTGAGAATTTTTATGTATATCTCACTATCAAATGAGTCATAAAGGTGGGCTGTAACTACATCCATTAAATACATGTCAAGAATTTCATGTACTACAAAACTGTTACACCTCATATTTTCGTACGCGAAAGTACGCCATAAGTAAATTGATCAAAGCTCGGAAATGAGATGTTACATCCTGCATTTTCGTACGTTAAAGTTTAGCCGTAAGTTAATCGATGTAAGGTTGGAAATGAGATTATTTTGAGGTTATAAGTATTATGCTACTTCAAACAAGTGATGATCAAATTCGTGAAGGTGAGAAGGTAAGCAAAGCGAAGAAAATGAGTTTCGTCGAAGTTTGACATTCTGGGATAAAATACGGTCTAAGTTATAATACCCGGTATTTATGAACTTGTGCCATACAAGGTACCACATGACCATCATAGTGAGGTGTATAAGGTATGTTAAAAGTGAGTAGTATTTTAAGTAATTTGAGATAATTCTTAATTATGTGGGTAATTGGTTAATTATTAGTTAATGAGAAATTAATAAGTTAATTAAGAAATTGGTGGATAATTAATTAAGGTCTTTGGATAAGTAAGGAGCCCAACGTGGCAGCAAACTTCGCTCAAGTGAATGACTCTTAATTCATATGATAAGGTGGCAAAATTGGAGAGATTTTGGTGGCCAAGTCTTACAAAGTGGGGCCCACACCACCAAGACTTATAATCTCTTTAACCCACAAAAATAAGACATATCCATACATAAAAAAATGAGAGGTTATGGTGCTAAGTAATGGAGGAAAAGCTTCAGCAAAAGAGTTCACACGAGATTCCATAAGGTAACGGCAACGTGAGATGCGATTCTAAGAGAACACAGTACAATCTTTCTCAAGAATATCATACGGAATTTTTCTACTTCATTCTCGCCATTACATGTTTTGTCGCGATTTACGGGTGTTGGAAGGGTTGTCAAGAGAATCAACTCAGGTATTTTAAGGATACCCCATTTTTCCTTTTGGCATGATCCATACGATACAAACGAAACGAGCAAATGCATAACTTCCATAAATGAATCTATTTATAGAAATGCTAGAGATGCTTATGTTCTTGATTCCCCATGTGTCCTATTATTTCATGGGTCTCAGAAAATATGTAAGTTGATAGAGTTTACTTCATGACATTAATCAAATGCATAATGGTCTTATGACGTTCCGAGATATTTTATTGACGTACTTCTCCTGCATTGCATTCATTTATACATGTAGATTGATCCATGACCAGATGGAGTTATATACGCGTATATATGTGTGTGTGTGTACACACACAAACACATACACACACACACACACACACACACATATATATATATATATGTATATGTATGTATGTATGTATATAGGATATGGGAAAAGGTTACGACGTTATATACGCACCACCACCTGATCAGCTAGTATACATTGATGATTTTGCACATAGTGGCTGAGATGATATGATGGGATGCTCTCAGAGGCTTGATGATGTTATGTACACATATACCTATGCATGACATGGCATTTATACGAATTTGCATGAAATTTTAAATATTAAATGATCCACAGGGCTATTCTGACTTACATGTCGAGTCTTTTACTCCATGTTTCTCTCATGTCTATTATTTACTGATTTTCATTCTTACATACTCGGTACATTATTTGTACTGACGTCCCTTTTGCTTGGGGACATTGCGTTTCATGCCCGCAGGTTCTGATAGACAGGTTGAGAGTCCTCCAAGTAGGCTATCAGCTAGGCAGAAGGTGTTGGTGCGCTTCATTTGCTCCGGAGTTGCTTATTTGGTCAGTATGATTAGGACATGTATTGAATTGTATGGAGGGGCCTTGTCTCGACCTTTATGATACTTATGTACTCTTAGAGGCTTGTAGAAAGATGTCATGTATACAGATACTTGTGTGTCCTTGTCGGCCTATGTTTTGGGTTTATAAATGACCATGTTGGCCTTATAGACCCGTATATCACGTGTATAAGTTTCTATATTAGGTTGGGTCGTTCTATTTCGAGTATTCTGTCATGTTTATTCTAGTTATCTCATGACAGACTTTTCAGCTCATTTACCTATGATAGTATGACACGAAAAATACATTATGTTGGTACTTGGTTGAGTAAGGTACCGGGTGCCCGTTGCGGCCCATAGGTTTGGGTCGTGAAAAAAGTGGTGTCAGAGCAGTTTTGTCCAAGGGAGTCTACAAGCTGTGTCTAGTAGAGTCTTGTTTATGGGTGTGTTGTGCACCACACTTATAAGCAGGAGGCTACATGGCATTTAGAACTGTCACTCTTTATTCTTACTATAGTCGTGTGGTAGAGCTCAGTCGTAGAAATTCAAATTCCTAAATTCTTTTATATTCTTAATACAACGATGCCTACAACCAAAAGACAGTTGGTAAGAGGTTGCATGTGGCGGTGGAAGAGTTGAGTCAGGGGAACTTGATTCTGCATGATGCTTATGATGAGTAAATGTAAGGTCTTCTGCAGATCATGTGTGACTAAGACGTGTAAGCTTCTCTTGATAAGTATCCTTAAGGCATGAATATCTATCCACCCTTATGGTAAAAAGGACCGAGAGAATAAGAAGGTAGATACAAGTTTCAACAACTCAAAGAAGCAAGGTGAAGAAGGGTACGAGGAACCCAGTTAATGAAGATTATCAGTATTTACAATTCAGGTAGAGAAATATAAGCCTTTTGAGTTACCTTCAATAATAACAGATGTATGTAGAATTGGCCACACCCATCTCAGTTATGCCTTATGGGAGCTAACAAATATGATTTAAGAGAAGGACGAGATATCAGGATCCGGCTGGGGTTAGAGCAACCCAAAATGGTGGATGGATTGTCTGCTTTAGTTGACATTTCCTAAGGATATTGCAAATGTTCTAATAGATCTCCTTGTGAGACACCCAGATAGTGCACTCTAAAATAGTACAACTAGATATGAGTACTACAAAGATAGGCACTGGAAGCCTTGAAGGGATAAATATTACCTTAGTGTGGCCCCGTCCCTATTAGAGAAAGAATTTTAGGCAACCCGAAGAGCCAGTAGATGGAGCAAGGGGAGCTAAAAGCAAAAGAATGTCTTGTTCGAGTGTTCAGAATAAAGTGATAGACATAGATGTTAGCGGGAAATAACAAGAGAGTTGATGAACCATTATGAGTAAGATGTGATACATGGATGACAACGGTAGATTAAAAAGATGACAGTATTACATAGTCTATAGTCAAATGAAGGAAAATACGAGAGGTGACATGCCTTGAGGCAACAAAAGAATATAGGTCATAAAGTCATATTCTCATTTCGAGAAACAAGTTCGTGACCCTAACGTGATTACTAGAAGGAAAAATTAGACTCCCAGAGAAATACAAATCAGTATGGGCTGGTGAACAAGGTAAACTAAACATGAATTAGGGACTAAGTGAATTGATAATAGTCGGTATCATGAGAATTTCAGAGATTGCGTTCCATCGATAATAGAATGGACGATAGAAGAATACCCTTTAAATATCATTCAGGAAGACGCTTCCCTAAAGCAAGAAATGTGAGCAAAGTTAAGATGTGCCAGTTACACTAGGTGTCACCCTCGTGAATAAGGAATTTTATTATCCTTGGTATAGAAGGATTACCAAAAGGCGAGAAAGGGTCATCGATGATGTGAAAATACGTCAAAGATGAAGAGGTAAATCTATAGGTAGATCATCGTATCTCTAAATCTTGGTGTATACGGCTAAAATCGGAGAGCCCGATTTTACAATCATTACGGCGCTCAGAAGGCTCGAAGGTTCGAGTTTTGGAATCGAGGGGGAATATCGAAGGTCCTCGACCTCGGGGCATTGCAAATCGAAGACTAACGCGGAAAGGCGGGAAATTCCCAAAAGGCACGTGATTAAAGCTGACCAAGTACGCAAAATAGTACAAGCCCGTACCGTGGTATTAAATGGCTGTACCAGCCATCTCTCTTTTGTAATAATTACACATGTACTATGTTGGGATTACCCCTCATATATAAAGGGGATCCTTGTCACTTTGTATGACACATGATATTCAATACAAGAACAAGAACATCCTCTGCTCTCTAACTAAAACATTCTCTACAATTGTTTCATTGATTAATTGCCTTTCATTTAATGTGTTCATTTGTTGTTCTTCCTTTATTACTCGTTATTAATCACAAATAGACCATTTTCGAGGCCTTCAATACTGTTATATCATTCTCGACAGCTCCTTGTCAAGCTCCTAAGCTCGACCTCGAGGCCCATTTCGACCGACCTCGAGACCCTGTCTCCCCGCTGCTCAGTTTGCATAATCTCGTTACCCTTTGCTCTCATTTAGTTTTCTCACTTCTCACTTCTCACTTAGCATCTACTGCCTAAACAACTGGTATTAAAATAGATCACGTATTTTTAGAACCACAAAATCAAAATAATAGTGATTGTTTTAGTGCTGGTTTTCTAAAAACACAAGTTATTCTTTACACTTTTTCTTGTCCAAGAATCTTCAATTTCAGGTCAGAAAATGTCTAACTCAGTAAATGCACGTGAAAACAACGGGCCTGAGGATCACAGAGAGAATTGCGCAGCTGCTTCAGGTGCTGGTATGCCACTACAAAACCCTGAAGGGGCACCAATACAAATCTACATTGATGAAGGCTCATGCAACGCTCGACATGTCGATGTAAGCTCTCATACAGACAAAAGTGTGCGCGAGGGAGACCGACATGAAGCACAGAGGGCCCCTGCTCAAAGGGAAAGAGAAGTTACCCTTCACGTCATTTTTGAGATGCTGCAAGCACAACAAGTGGCTATTGCTCAGCTACAAAGCCATAAAAAAACTCCAAGCACAGTACCACCAGAAACGACTCCTCAAGGTGAATAGGTACCGGAGAGGTCGAGCAACAACGGGTCAGTGGCCGACCCCGCTATTATGAAGATGCTCGAGGACCTCACAAAGAGGATTGAATCGGGCGAAAATAAGATAGAAGCTAACGACAAAAAAATGGAGACCTATAACTCGAGGGTCGATCAGATCCCGGGTGCACCCCCCATTCTGAAGGGTGTAGATTCAAAAACGTTCATGCAAAATCCATTCCCATCAAATGCATCCCCAAAGCCCATTCCGAAGAAATTTAGAATGCCCAATCTCCCGAAGTACAACGGGACCTCGGACCCCAATGAGCACATTACTGCCTACACTTGTGCTGTGAAAGGGAATGACCTAAGAGATGACGAGATTGAATCCGTCCTATTGAAAAAATTTGGAGAAACACTATCCAAAGGGGACATGATGTGGTGTCATAAACTGCCCCCGAACTCGATAGACTCATTTTCCATGATGGAGGACTCCTTTGTGAAGGAACATGTTGGTGCCATCAAGGTCGCTACAAGGAAATCTGATGTCTTCAAAATCAAGCAAAGAGAGAATGAGATGCTAAGGGAGTTCGTATCCCGGTTCCAACTGGAACAAGTGGAATTACCACCGGTCTCCGATGATTGGGAAGTACAAGCCTTCGCTCAGGGCTTGAATGAACGAAGCTCGATAGCTTTGAAGCAGTTGAAGAAAAACATGATCGAGTATCCCGCCGTAGTTTGGGCGGATGTACACAACATGTATCAGTCAAAGATCAGAGTCGAGGATGATCAATTGGAGGCCCCCTCGGGCTCGGTGTACCCCAGCAAGCTCTTAGCAAAGGAATCGAGGCTCCCAGAAAGAGATCCGAGGCCAAGCAAAGAAAGGTATCAACCGTACATAGAAAATTGAAGAAATATCTCGAGGAGTAACATACCTCGAAGTGACCAAAGGATGGACCAAGGATAGAATCCTCGGGGACTCGTGAACAAAGCAGGGTTCGATAGGCACACTTGGCCGGTAGAGGCACCCCGATTATCTGAGCACAACTTCAACATTGATGTTTCACACATCATATCGGCTATAAGTAAAATCAGGGACAATAGGTGGCCAAGACCGTGCTATCAGATCCTTCGCAGAGGAACCCCAACTTGATATGCGACTATCACGGTACCTACGGTCATAGGACCAAGGATTGCAGACAGCTTCAATAAGAGGTGGCCCCACTGATTAGCAAAGGGAACCTCCGAGAGTTCCTCAGCGACCGAGCTAAAAACCAATTTCGGGATAGAGAGGCAAACAAGAAAAATGAAATAGAAGAACCATGACACGTCATCCACATGATTATTGGTGGAGTTGACGTCCCTCAGGGACCCGTTTTTAAGCAAACAAAAGTATCCATCACCAGGGAAAAGCGAAATCGGAGCTACATACCTGAAGACGCCCTTTCATTCAGCGAAGAGGACAACAAGACCTTGTCTCAACCTAATAATGACGCACTGGTAATTTCTTTTCTTTTCAATAAATTTCAAATTAAACGTGTGCTCATGGATACAGGTAGCTCTGCCAATATAATTAGGTCGAGGGTGGTAGAGAAACTCGGGTTGCTCGACCAGATCGTGCCCGCCTCCCGTGTGCTAAACGGACTCAACATGGCGAGCGAAACAAGCAAAGGGGAAATCATCCTCCCTATCAGCGTGGCCGGTACAATTCAAAATACCAAGTTTCATGTCATTGAAGGTGACATGAGATACAATGCATTACTCGAAAGGCCGTGGATTCATAGTATGAGGGTGGTGTCGTCGACCCTTCATCAAATGATGAAGTTCCCTACGAGGGATGGAATAAAAACAGTATACGGGGAACAACACGCAGCAAAAGAAATGTTCGCAGTGCACGATGTGGCACCGACACATTCTACATCGATGGAGCCAAAAAACAAGCAAACAGCCGAGTAGCAATCGCAAACTACATCCTCAGATGAACGAATAAAGGACCGTGCCATGTCCTCAGAACGAATAACCGAAGCATATTGAGGCTTGAACGCCACCACAGCTAAGGTAAAATACTCTTCCTCTTTCCTTCACGTTTTACACTAACCTATGTGCAGGCGTTCGATTGAAAAAGAATCGAAGCACCCTCCAGCTCGAAGGGCTTAGGTTTTAAGGCATGCGTTGCGCTCTTTTTCCCTCACGTCGGATTTTATCCCAAATGGGCTTTACCGACTAGGTTTTTAACGAGGAAATACCCATATGCAACCTAAGGAGAACTCACCAAGTATTCAAGTCTTCTTTTCGATCAACCTCAAATACTGAGGGGCATCCCCCCGGGAGATCACTGAAACACGCTGAAGAGGGTCACGACAGGAGAACAATGTATAGGACCAAACGGTCGAATGAACCGTGTCCATATAGAATAATCGAACCCTCGATGGTGAAAAATGTGTACTTGTACCAAGTAATCGGAGAAGAATATCTTATCATGAAAACACTTCGCGCATCAAATTTTTTTCCTATTTTCACAAGAAACGGCCCCAGGGCCAAAAATTTACCGACCACTCGGGAACTGTCCTCGACAGTCACCCCATCGAGTCACCAAAAACTCGAAGCCATAAGACCTCAGGGCCGGCAACTTCGAGCACGTAAGCCCTCCATGAGTCAATATCACCGATGTAAGCCCTCCATGAGGAAATATCAACAATATAAGCCCTCCATGAGGCAATATAAACTTCGACTCGGGGATTGTCCTCGATGGTCGGCTCATCAAGCTATCTAACTCGAAGCCGTAAGACCTCAGGGAAGGCAACTTCGAGCTCATAAGCCCTCCATAAGGCACCACTATAAGCCCTCCACGAGGCAACATCAAAACTGTAAGACCTCAAGCAAGGCATGTACAAATTTTGTAAGACCTTAAAAAGGCATAATTCTGATATCAAAGTCAAGGCAATATATTCGAACTTGTAAGACTCCTAAAAAGGCATACCCTCAATATAAACGCCGAGACTATCTCACTCAGGGACTAAAAGGCTACGGCCAAATACAATGACCACCATCATAAGGCTTCGACCAAACTAACACAACTCGAAGACGTTCGACTGTTGCCATAAAATCACAGGCCTCCAATTACTTCAAAAAAACTTTGAAAAGAAATGTTTAAAGGTCGTACCGACCTAATGCGTAAGAGCCCAAGTTGCCAGCTATACTAAAGGTCATACCGACCTAATGCGTAAGAGCCCAAGTCGCCAGCTACACCGAAGGTCGTACCGACCTAACATGTAAGAGCCCAAGTATCCAGCTACAGGTCGTACCGACCCAAAGCGCCTCAAGGCCAATTTAAAAACCTAAGGGCCGATGAGCTCGAGTCGAAACCCGACTCGGAGACTGAGCCCGAAACGGTTAACTAAAGCGCCTAAGGGCCAAATACGTAAGAGAAAAAGTCACCAGCTGCACCAAAGGTCGTACTGACCTAACGCGTAAGAGCCCAAGTCGCCAGCTACAGGTCGTACCAACCCAAAGCGCCTTAAGGCCGATGAGCTCGAGTCGAAACCTGACTCGGAGACTGAGCCCGAAATGGTTAACTAAAGCGCCTAAGGTCCAAATACGTAAGAGCCCAAGTCACCAGCCTAAAATTCCTCAGGGCTAATTTATAACCCCAAGGGTTTCATCTCAAAGTCCAATGCATCGGGCTAATTATCGACAAGAAAATTAGAGAAACCAAAGACTATTTCATATATATATATATATATATGTAGTACAAATATGCATTTACAATGCTCCCACATGAGTCTCTACAAAGAAAAAGAAAGGAAAAACTAGTCTGCTCTAGGGACCAGCTCCCTCGGAAGCCTTCAAATACCATCATCGGCACCGGAAGAAAGGAAAAACTCAACGTCGATCTCATCCTCCTTGGCCTGCTTTATCTCTTTCGAGAGATCAAAGCCCCTAGAGTGAATCTCTTCGAGAGTCTTCCTCCGAGACCTACATTGGGCATTCTAATTGCCCCTCCTCTCTCTATCAAAATCTCCTCTCAGCTCAGTCCGAGAATCGGCAACATCTTTCAAATAAATGACCACTTTCTTATCGTCCTTCGCTCGAACTTCTTCAGCTTCAGCTCGGGCGTCCACAACCTCGGCCTTCATGTTCAAAAGATCAGTCTCGAGCTTGGAAATCCTGCTCGTCTGAATTGAGATACTTTCTCGAGTATTACAAAGTTGTACCTCGAGGGCAGAGGCCTTGACCAAGGCATTCCTTTGGGATGCAACATGAACGCCTATCTACGCCATCAACGCATGGCATTCAGAATTCATTTGCCCAACCTCGCCCCAAAGGCATTCTAGAATTTGCATTTTTTCTGCAGCTGAAGCACCAAAACATTAGTTTACAAAAGCGGGAAAGGAAGCATGTACTCCTTTATGATAAGGTTACCTGACGCTCGAGATTGCCTTCATAGTTTCGACTCCGATGTATCTTCGACTGAAGGTGTATCAACTCTTTTGTCTTCTTATTGCAAAGAAGCCTGAGAGATTTTTCTTGCCCAAAGCTTCCCCCAACCCGGTCTCACAACAAAGCAACTCGAACTTAAGCTTGTTAAAAACCTACAGAAAAGAAGCTTCAGATCAAAGAATGAAGATTCATAGCTGAAAAGCCAACAAAGCCGATCAAAACTCACCTTGGAACAGGGCCGCCTCAAAATTTGAGCGTGCGTCTACTGGCCTGGACCCATCGGACCCAGTTGAACTGCTCTCAATAGGGGCATGACCACTCGAGACCCCACTTGGTTGGGGCGGCCTCCTTCAAGGGCAGAAGCAGACGATGGTGGAGGACTCTTGCTCCTTCCCTCTCGAGGATCCTCTCCCTCAAAATTAAAGGTCTCAAGCCTAGCCGAATCGCCAACCTCAGGAGGCCCCCTGGATCAAGCCGTGGACGAAGAACCATCCTCCCGAGGAGAGCTGATATCCATGGAATAACCAACACATATGAAGTCCTCCTCATCGATGGCATCTCCTTTGTGTCTCCGGGAAGGCTCCGCCTCATTGAGAATGTCCTCATCCGTAGAGGATCTTTTTCGCTTATTATCCTCCCTCAGTTCCGAAGCCGGCGGGACTTCCCTCTCCTCTAAAGGACACGATCTCACCTTGAAAAATCCACCAAGACCTGCGATGGCAGAGTTAGTACACATAAAAGAAAGCGTTATTCAAAAGGTAACCACATGGCCCATACCGTGGTGCTTTGCTTCCCATCTGCCCTTCGACAGATCTCGCCACTTGCGTTCGTCATATGTTGAGGAAGGTGCCAGTCTAGGAGTCCAGCCCGCAAGATCGGGGACCTCCTCCGGCATCCACATGACCGCTGAGAAAGAGAAACACTCTTATAAATCAATAATAATAAAGGACAGTAATGTATGACATGGCACTTACGTTTGAAGTTCCATTTTTTGGGAAATGGTAGGAACTCCGCAGGAATGATGTCGATGGTCCTCATTAGGAAAAATCGACTCATCCAATCTCTATTTCAGTCCTCGTCATCACTGGCGATGAAAGGCTTGGTGGACCGACATCGTAATGCAATCAGTCCTCGACAATGCTGAGGCCGATACAATCTAATAAGGTGGCTTAGGGTAAAATCGAGCTTAGCCTTTTCAGTAAAGTACCTCATCATCAGCACTATCCGCCAAAAGGACGGATGAATCTGAGCCAGCATGACTAGGTACGTTTTGCAGAATTCAAGCACCAGGCGGTCGAGGGGGCCCAATGTGAAGGGGTACGTATACATGTTCAAGAATCCCTCCACATAGGTCATGATGTGTTCTTCTCGAGAAGGTATCTGCAGCATCACATTTCCCCCCAGCCGCAGTCTCTCCTCACGGCCTCGAGGTGGTTTCTTCTATCGATCAGATGAACCTCGACGCATGCTCTCGATGGCCCGAGGCGTCTAAGGGTTTCTCTAGTGCAAAATCTTTCCTCAAAGCAAAGTAGCTCGAGGTTAACTCGCCGTACGCCGGCAGTGTACCACCGGCTGGGCAAGATGCAGAGGTAAGGTTTTCCTCTTCTTGGTGAACGCATTCGGGCACGACAGCCATAACTACTCAAGCAAAGGTGAAGAGGAAGATATGAAAATAGTTTTGCGAGATGGGAAAAGGAAGAGAACGTTGAAAGAAAAGATAGTTTCGCAAAGTTGCAAGACTTAAAATGAAGAGGAAGAAAGTATATATATAGAGCAATCGGTGGCTATTCAACTACTTTGAAAGCCATTTATTTCTAACAAAGTTGTCATAACTTTTGGGGAAGTGAACCGGCGGGGCCACCTCGGTCAATTCATGGTCATGTCATATAAATGACACTGTCACACAGCGTTCGAGGGATCGAATCCCCCATGGCGACCTAGCCTCGAGAAGGTGTCCTATCTCGAGGGGATCTACTATTTCAAGTACGGGTTCCGGAGGGCTAAAATCGAAGGTTGAAAGTCAACTTTTGTGTAAGCATTGCAGGTCAAAGATTGGGAGATATGTAACAAAGATATAATTTATTTCAAAAATGCATTTACAAGGGTATTTCTACGAAAATTCCCCCCGAGGGTTCCATATACAGAAAAGGAAAAAAGCTAAACAGTAGGTGAATCTACTCTTCGCCTTCGCTACTGTCCGAGCCGCTTTCAGAGCCCTCATCTAACGTATTCAGGATTGCAGATTCTTCCTCTAGGGCCCTGGCTTCTTCGATCTCGGCAGAGAATCAACACCCTTAGCGCTCACCTCCTCGAAGTCTTGTCTCGTGGCTTGTATGCAGGCATGAGCAACTGCCCGAGCCAGTTTTATCTCAGCCTTCTCGGATATCTCCCTGGCCCGGTCATTCGCAGCAGAAACATCCCTTTTATATGAGGAGACAAACTCATCGGCCTTAGACTTGGCCGCAGACAGTGCAACCTCCTCCTCATAAGCACCTCGAAGAAGGACTTGGATCGAGGATAGCTTCCCCCGAAGCGCGTCCCTCTCTGAAGCCGCGACATCATTCAGCCGAGCTAGCTCAAGGATTTCGGCGTCCTTGGCTGCAACATCCTCTCGGAGTCGCTCCACCAGGGCATCCTTCTGCCTACTCTGAAAAGCACAGAAAATAAGTCAATCAGCACCAAGCATTGCAATTAAAAATAAAATTGTGGGTACCATAATACCTGCTCGATGAAGTTGGCCCTCTCTCGGAGCGTTCTCTCTGAGCTTGCCCGGAGGTTGATCAATTCCTCCTCTTTTCGGGCACATAGAGCCTCCAGCTCGACCGACTCCAACATAAACTTCTCAAGCTCCTCTCCACAATGATTCAAATCATCTTGCATCTTGGAGAAGGCTTGGTCATACAACTTCTTGACCTGCAGCGCAGAGGAAGAAAATCAGAAAGCAAGAATAGAAAATTGAAGAACAACATATTATTTCGAGAATGTCACCTGCTTTTGGAGCCTCTCGGCCTCCTCGAGGGAAACGGGGGCATCAACATCGGTATCCTCCTCTACACCTTCTAAATAGTCTCTAAATGCATCTTCCTCTCCACGAGAGGTCTCCAAACTGGGAATATTCCTGACTTGGGCATCTCATATCTCCCCTGGAGAAAACGACGGGCCCGAGTGAAATCCACTGGCAACATCATCCTCCATCGAGGCTTCTTCCTGACTCCGGATAGCTCCACTAGCAAGCCCTCCGAGATCATCAACACAGACTGTTCCATGTCCGACGAGCATCTCGGGGACTGCACCCGAAGCCTCCTCGAGGGTCTCTTCAACACAGGGCGGGTCTGCGTCCGCCGCCTCCAACTCAGCGGATGACTGCCCAACAACTCTCGAAGAATCAGCGGCTTCGTTTTTCCCTTTGTACCAAAGGGTAGGTATCATCACTCTCTTCCTCGACTCACAGGATCTCAGCGGCCGTTGAGGATAAGACCGTGGCATCAGTCTTGGGCTTCCGAGCCTTTGCCCTTTTGGATTTTGGAGACTCTGCTGAGGCCTCCTTCTTCCTTTTCTTGTCCTTGGCGGTCTTCGGAGCCTCTTCCTCACTAGGTAGGGGCGGTCTTATCAACACACCTTCACCAAGGCCTGCACAAGCATGTTATATCAAAAAACACCACCGTCAAAATTACTTACAAAGAATAAGAAAACAATAACAACAAGAGCATACCGTGGTTCTTAGCCTGCCATCGCATTTTAGCCAGCTCACGCCATACTCATTTGTTATATGGAAAAGCGGAGTCCAAAAGTTTGACCCACCCCGGAAGGTCCTGGACGGAGACGGGAAACCAAACGGTGGCTACACAATTAGAAGAAAATCAGTCATAGAGAAAAAGCGATGGCAAAACATAGTCAATTCAAGGGTACTTATGTTTCATATTCCATTCATCCGGGAACGACATTCTATCAGTAGGGATGATGTTCAAAGTTCTGATTCTAACAAATCGGCTCATCCAAACTCGATCTTTATCCTCGTCGATGCAGTAGAGGAACGCTTTGGCAGATCGACGGTGCAATTTAATTAGGCCCTCGCGGAAGAGACGAGGGCTGTATAATATGATCAAATGGTCGAGGGTGAAATTCGTTCCCTCGACCATGTTAGTAATGTGTCGAATCATATATACAATCCTCCAAAAAAAAAGAGGTATTGATGGAAAAAATTGAGAATCACCGGGCCAATCGGTAGAGAGGAAGAATCTACGTGGCCTAAGGTAAAAGGGTATGTATACATGCTGAGAAATCCATCCTTATGCGTGACTATGCTTTCGTCAGCTGTAGGGATTTATACTCGGTCCGCCTCCCCCCCAACGGCAATCAAGTTTTACCCTCTCTATCGGATACTACACGTATATATCGAGACATGGGCTCGCATCGGCCTGGTGTAGAAGTGGGTTTTTCAATCATGAAATCGGAGATGGTGTCGAAAGGTTCAGGGATGAATTGCTCGATGGTAGGAGGAGTTCTTGACTTGCCCTTATACGGGCGTGATGAAGAAGCGGCTCCCTCCTTTTGAGGTACCGTTTTGGAAGTTTTTGCCATGGTTATAACTGAGTTTTGAAGAAAAAGACGAAGAAGCAAACACCAGATAGAAGATAAGAGTGGGAAACACTTGGTAAAAGTTTGAAGTTTTGAAGAAGATGTAAAATTATGAAAGGGAAAGTGATTGAAGTATTTATAGAGGCCCTTTGGGAATGCATTGAAGCGGAAAGGTCGAACCAATAACGGTTCGTGGGCTTCTCAAGAATTGTGTTGATGGCGACCTCTGCGCAACTTTTTATGTCACATCATTTAATGCTCTGAAGAGACTGACGTCATAATAGGGATGGAGAAGGGCAAGAAGTCAATACCGTTTATTATCACTTCATTCTAAGAAAGTCACGACTATCTGTATACCGATAAAATCGGAGAGCCCGAGTTTACGATCATTACGACGCTCAGAAGGCTTGAAGGTTCGAGTTTTGTCATCGAGGGGGCATATCGAAGGTCCTCGACCTTGGGGCATTGCAAATCAAAGACTAACATGGAAAGGGGGAAAATTCCCAAAAGGCACGTGATTAAAGCTGACCAAGTACGCAAAATAGTACAAGACCGTACCGTGGCATTAAATGGCTGTACCGGCCATCTCTCTTTTGTAATAATTACACATGTACTATGTTGGGATTCCCCCTCATATATAAAGGGGACCCTTGTCACTTTGTATGACACATGATATTCAATACAAGAACAAGAACATCCTCTGCTCTCTAACTAAAACATTCTCTACAATTATTTCATTGATTAATTGCCTTTCATTTATTGTGTTCATTAGTTGTTCTTCATTTATTACTCGTTATTAATCACAAATAGAACATCTTCAAGGCCTTTAATACTGTTATATCATTCTCGACAGCCCCTTGTCAAGCTCCTAAGCTCGACCTCGAGGCCCATTCCAACCGACCACGAGACCCCGTCTCTCCGCTGCTCGATTTGCATAATCTCGTTACCCTTTGCTCTCATTTCATTTTCTCACTTCTCACTTAGAATCTACTGACTAAAAAACTGGTATTAAAATAGATCACGTGTTTTTAGAACCATAAAATCAAATATAATTGTAATTGTCATTTTCAAGGTAAACACTTCGTACTCCCCTAAAGGGGGGAATATGGAGTTATGTGACATTAAGTCAAAATTAAGTGGTTCTAGTACTTATGGAATGATAAAGGAAGAATGAGATAAAAATAAGAAAGGGATGAGATTGCACTTATTCAAATCCTACAGATATGCTACGATTCCAGAACATTATGCAAAAACGATGTCAAGGAGAGGAAGTAAGGGTTCATTCCCGAGATGTTATTGATAGATAAGGAGCCAGTGCAGGACGTAAGTTAAGACAAAGGAAATGACCCAAGAAACATTACACAAAATATTGATATGAGAATGAGCCAACGAGTAGTTAGTAGTTGATTCAGGAAGATCCTAGTTATGGCTAGACAAGAGGATACAGACAGATCAACAAATTGTGCAAGATAAACATAGTGAACCCCAACATGGGAATTCAGTCTCGTAGATATGACATCATGAAAGAAGTTGGGATAGTTAAAGGTACCGTATGAATGTTACAGAAATAAAAGAGAGTGCCACTGAAAAAAGTCAAAATATCAGTTTAGAAGCAACCCTTCAAGCACAAGGACGTGGACGTAAGTAACTAAGGATAGTTATAGGCAAGGAAGAACATCAAGAATTCTGTCGAGTATACAATGTGATAAGCTTGCAGCTTTACAAGAGACAGAGGGTCCTCCCTAAGTACTACAATGAAAGGCTAGCTGAGGAAATAAGGAAGAAGGTTTCAACCTAATCATAGTAACTTGAAGGAGAAATGGTCATGTAAAAATAGTCTCACTACAAAATTGTATGCACTTCAAAGGAAAGTGGAACATACCATGGCTAATGAACGGGAAGTAAAAATCAAAAGTAATATTCGAGACCATATGAGTTACATAAGAATTACGGCATGCGTGGGAACTAAGATAAGCTAAGTATGCACGTAACAAAGGGGCAGAAAGACCAGGAAAAGTGATAGTCTACATTTAAAGAAAGCTGAGAAGGAACGAAAGGAATTATTCAATCAATGATCCAGAGTTAGTTACGATATGAACACACTTAAGATTTCGAAGTATTACCCATACAACATATATGTTGACAATCATACAGCCATAAAAGACTCAGGTATAAGTTAAAATAAAGAATTGAGCCCAGGTCATAGACAAAGGAATGAATTGTTAGAAGATTGTATTATGGATATTCCATAGGGCCCATAAAAGGCTAAAGTAATAACTTGTACCAGGAGCCACAGATCAAAAGATAGCTTCAGCCTACATAAAGACTGATCAGGAGGAAGGGGAAACTAAAGAGTTACCTCAACAAGTAAATCAGGAGTCTGATTATTGGATCCGGAAAATTATAGAAATCGTGATTGAAAACATTGCAGGATCACCCTTAATATCAGAGGTACAAGAGAGATATTATAACAAGCATATTCTATAACAGATCTACAATAAATCCAGTTAGAAGAGTATCATCCTCATAAAAAGTCAATATGAAGCTCCGACATGCACCAGAGGTGCAAGTATTCTAATAAAGTTTCAAGTTGTGGATATAAATTATAACTGTGTGGGAAGGAGGTCATGAAAGAGATAAAAGATGTGATGTGATATTCTAAGGTAAGTAAGGTAAAGGTGAACAACGTACGAGATACGCAGGTGCACAAGGTTGTGAATAGTCCATACTTCGGGTAAAAAGCTAGAAGCGCGGGGATTCAATATCCAAGAATGATAGCAACATCGTCAGTGGCATATCTTCCAGCCTATGGTTTCTAGGTACCGAGAGATCTAGTCAAGAAAGAAAATAAGAGATGGAGATGATGTGATGTCTAGCTTGATATTCCAGAATAACATAAGAAAATCTATGGTGCAAGCAAGTTGAAGGATGGTGGCGAATAGTATAAATAGATATGTGTAGGTCGCAAGCTAAAGTATGGTAAAGCAATAAGGTTTTAGGAAGACAGGAGTAAGGATGAGAAAGGGCGAGTGAGAAGGTGACGAGAATGGATAAGTCCTCAGGATTAAGCCCATGAAAACAAGAGAGCTGATGGTTTCTCTAAGTTATAGAAAGCTCAGTATAGCCTGAATGAACTCAAAGGAGTCTAAGACTAATGGAATTTAGAAGAGATGGAATGTTTCCCTGGTAGTAGAATAAGGGTATAACTGTGGTAGATAAAGGATGACGTTTGGGCCTTCAATTGAGTTATGATTTGAAGAAAAAAATGGGGATTTCATGAGTTGTACCGGATTATAATAACCCCCATAGGATGAATCACATTGGAATGCTATGAAATACGGTTATGGAAGCATGGTATCGCCCCCAGGATGATCAGTCTAATCATTTCAGATGTTCCCCGATGATACGTGAGCCCTAGCGGCAGTGTTACATAAGATGTCAAGTTATTGATATTAAGGTGAATCAAAAATGGATGGATAAAAGTTATAAAGTATGAGATGAGATTAGACCATCATTCTTAAGATGAAAAGTAATGAAGAAGCATTAGAAGACTTAGATTTATGCATATAGGATAAACAACGAGAGTAACCTAGAGTTTGGTATCAGACCTCAGTAACTATAAATCAAAGTAAGAGTTATGGCAGTAAAGTCATACGAATGGATAAACGGATCTATGAAGGTGTAACAATATTCATAAGTTCAACAAAGTACCGAGCGAAGAACTTCAGTATACCCATAGATGCCCAGAGAGACATCTTATCAAGCTTTGTATATGTTTACAAAGTGAGGCCTAGAGATTGGCTAAATGCCGGAGGAAAAAGCAGAGAAGAGTCACGTAGGCGCACTTATAAGGTCATAGTCGTACAGGCTGTATGACAGAAGGTAGCAACAATTACGAGATTGGAAGGATTCCGACCACAAGTCATGGTGTGCGAAAGAGGCCTAGAGGGGGGAATCCCCTGTCCTTTAGATTTATTCGGAGAACAGTTGCCTAGATGGCAAGGAGAGTATTAAAGTATTCGCAAGAGGTATAGGTTATGATAATGATAAGTGCATCAGTCAACATTCGAGGACGAATGTTCCAAATGGGGGGATGATGTTACACCCCATGTTTTCGTATGTGAAAGTACGCCATAAGTAAATTGATGAAAGCTCAGAAATGAGATGTTACATCCTGCATTTTCATACGTTAAAGTTTCATCGTAAGTTAATCGACGTAAGCTCGGGAATAAGATTATTTTGAGGTTATAAGTATTATGCTATTTCAAACAAGTGATGAGTAAATTCATGAAGGTGAGAGGGTAAGAAAATTGAATAAAATGAGTTTCGTTGAAGTTTGATATTTTGGGATAAAATACGGTCTAAAGCTATAATACCTAGTATTTATGGACTTGTGCCATACAAGTGTAATGACTCGGCCGGTCGTTCCGTGAAATTAGCTCCGTTTCCCCTGTTTCTTATTTATCGTATGCTGCTTATCCTATTTATGTTGTGCTGGGTCAGTTTGTTCGGGTTCATAGTGGTCGTGGTGAGAACAGAGGCACTTAGTCTCTTAAATTAACTTAATAGTTGAAATAGTCAACTGGGAGTTGACTTATTGGTAAACGACCTTGGAATGTGGATTTTATGGCTCGGATAGCTTCGTTAGGTGATTTGGGACTTAGGAGTGTGTTCGAAATGAAGTTTTGATGTCCGATGTAAAATTAGGCTTGAGTTGGCGAAAGTTAGTTTTTGGTGATTTCCGGTCGACAGATGGAAATAGGCTATCGGGGTTGAAACGAAATTCTAGAAGTTGGAGAAGGTTCGTAATGTCATTTTGGATATGTGTGCAAATTTTCAGGTCATTAGGACGTGTTTTGGTTGGTTTCGGCATCATTGGCGGAATTTAGAAGTTTCAAAGTTCATAGGCTTGAATTTGATGTGATTTTGCATTTTTTTTGGTGTTTCAAAGGCTCGAATAAGTTTGAATAAGGTTATGGGATGTGTTGATATATTTAGTTGATGTCCCGAGGGCCTCGAGTTAGTTTCGGGTGGTTATCAGAGTGTGTTTGGCCTTAGAGGGATTGCTGTAGCTGCTGCAATTTTTGCCCACTGGTTTCCTTATATGCGATCGCAATAGTGGGGATGTGATTGCATAGGTTGTTCTGAGGCAGTGTCCTTTTTCTTCTATGCGATCGCGTGTGTGGGGCCGAGATCGCGTAGGAGAGGGAGGGGAAGCAATGCGACCGTGTTTGGTCTTGTGCGATCGCTTAGTGTAATTTTTATAGGGCAGCAGACTGTTCTTCGCCATCGCATGGGGACTCCCGCTATCGCAGTGAAGAAAGAGGCCTGGGCAGACATTTTTAAGTTCTAATGTCGGGGGTTCTTGGCCATAACTCAATATTCCATTAGAGAGCTCGGGGGAAGGAGAATTTGGATGAGATTTTTAGTGGGATTCTTGTGGTAAGTGTTCTTCGATCATTTTTGGCTCAATTTCATGAATTTGTCTTGATTTTTACCATGCAATTTCAGGAATTAAAGTAGAAATTTGGGAAAAATAGGAGGGAGAATTGGAAATTTATTTTGATGATTTGAGTGGGAAATTGAGGTCTGATTTTGGTAAATTTGGTATGGGTAGACTCGTGAGGGAATGATGATTCTAGTTTTGTGATTTTTATCGAATTCCGAGACGTGGGCCTGGGGCTCGAGTTTGGCCAATTTCGGGAATTGTGCCTAATTTTGATAGTTTTTGATTGGGGTTCATCTCCCTAGCATATGTTATTGATATGATTTGTGATAGACTCGGAGCATTTGGGAGCAATTCGAGGGGCAAGAGCATCAAGAAAGCCGTCCGACCCTACCGAAGTACCAAAGGCTTTCGAGGCTTACACCTCCCTATTACAGGACCTAAAAAAAAGGCTTTCAGTAGCGCCCTTAGAATCTAATTTGAAGCGCCGGTAGTCGCAGAGTAGCTTTTGGGTTGTTTTGAGGTAAGTCACGATTATAACTCTAAACTTGAGGGTATGAAACTCCGGTATTTTATATTTTTTTGGTAAATGAGGTGACACACATGCTAGGTGACGAGCGTGTGGGCGTGCACCGATAGGGATTGTGACTTGGTCCGTCCTGTAGTGACTATTAAGCCGCGTATTCGATTTGAAACCTTACGACATCCTGTATTTTAGAAATTTATACTTGTTTATGGGCTGTGAGCCATGTTTGGGGCCTTGTGCTGACCTGTTTAGACCCTCAGAGGTGCTTTTACACTATTCTCACACTATCCTGATATAACAATTGTGAACTCAATCATGTTTTCTACTTGTTGTTATTTTCACTGTTATCACACTATTTTGAGACTCTGAGAGGTATTTTGGGCTGGGTCCCGTGAGTTGAGATGGGTTGCCCGAGTGGCTTGTGAGGATGACCAAGTGAGGCTGAGAGCCGGATATGTGAAGATAGTTATGGATCGGGCTGCACGCCGCAACAATATATATGTTGTATATTACATAGGGATCGGGCTGCACGCCGCAACAATATATATATATATATATATATATATATATATATATATATATATATATATATATATATATATATATATATATATAGTATATGGATTGGGATACACGCCACAACAATATACATATTGGATCGGGCTGCACGCCGCAACAATATGGCGCTTGGGCTGTAGGAGCCCCTCCGGAGTCTGTACACCCCCAGTGGGCGCAGTCGACTATTATATGGATCGGGCTGCACGCCGCAACAGAGTGTGTGTGTGTGTGTGTGTGTGTGTATTGGATCGGGCTGCCTGCCGCAGCAGTTGTGTGCATTCATGGTACTTGTTGAGTACAGGTGTTTAGTGTGAGCATGAGATACTGATAGTGGAGTCACAAGTGACTGAGAGGCTGTGCCCGAGGGGCTTATATTTTATGAAACTACTGTTTTCACTCTTCTTTATACGGAGCCTCTGAGGATAATGTTGGACAAATGTTTTTACGATATTTTAAATGGAAACTGGAGTTTTATGAAATATTCGGAATGTAGATTCCTGACTTGATTTATTTATTTCAATAATTACTTATTATATGGATTTACATGATTTATAAATTCTCGTCACTTCACACAAGTTTTTAGTTACTTTGATTACTTACTGAGTTGGCGTACTCACGTTACTCCCTGCACCTCTGTGTGCAGATCCAGGTATCGGAACATCTCACTAGTTGATTTTCGGACGTGCTTGGAGTTTGTTCGAGGATTGAGGTAGCTTCTCAACGTCCCCAGCTCACATCCTTTCCTTTCCTCAGTTCATAGTTTTGTCTTTTGTACTTCAGACTTTTGTAGTAGCAACTCACCTTATTGTACATTGTATTTATAGTCCTAGATGCTCATGACAGTTGGCTCCAGATTTTGGGGTAGTGTATAAATTGTTTATCTCATTTTGCTGTTTTAATTTGCTAGTCTTGGAAATTATGAAATTTATGATAGTCTGTAATGGTTGGCTAGCCTAGTTCCATGATAGGCGCCATCATGACCGTCTTAGGATTTGGGGTCGTGATAACAAGGTACCACATGAACATAATAGTGAGGTGTATAAGGTATGTTAAAAGTGAGTAGTATTTTAAGTAATTTGAGATAATTCTTAATTATATGGGTAATTGATTAATTATTAGTTAATGAGAGATTAATAAGTTAATTAAGAAATTAATGGATAATTAATTAAGGTCTTTGAATAAGTAAGGAGCCCAACGTGGAAGCAAACTTTGCTCAAGTGAATGACCCTTAATTCATATGATAAGGTGGCAAAATTGGAGGGATTTTGGTGGCCAAGTCTTACAAAGTGGGGCCCATACCACCAAGACTTATAATCTCTTTAACCCAAAAAAATAAGACATCTCCATACATAAAAAATGAGAGGTTATGGTGCTAAGTAATGGATTAAAAGCTTCAGCAGAAGAGTTCACATGAGATTCCATAAGGTAGCGACAACGTGAGATGCGATTCTAAGAGAACACAATACGATCTTTCTCAAGAATATCATACGGACCCTACTTCAATCTTGCCTTTACGTGTTTTGTCGCGATTTAGGGGTGTTGGAAGGATTGTCAAGACAATCAGCTCAGGTATGTTAAGGCTATCATTTCTTTCCTTTGGGAATGATCCATACGATACAAATAAAACAAGCAAATGCACAACTTTCATAAATGACTCTATTCATATAAATGCTAGAGATGCTTATGTTATTGATTCCCCATGTGCTTATTTCATGGGTCTCAAAAAATATGTAAGTTGATAAAGTTTACTTCATGACATTAATCAAAGGCATAATTTCCTTATGATGTTCCGAGAGATTTTATTGACGTACTTCTCCTGCATTGCATTCATTTATACATGTACATTGATCCATGACCAGATGGCATTATATACGCATATATATGTGTGTGTATGTGTGTATATATATATGTAAAGGTTACGTCGTTATATACGCACCACTACCTGATCAACTGGTATACGTTGATGATTTTGCCCACAATGGCCGATTTGATATGATGGGATGCCCTCAGAGGCTTGATGATGTATATGTACACATATACCTTTGCATGGCATGGAATTTATATGCATTTGCATGACATTTTAAATATTAAATGATCCACAGAGCTATTCTGACTTACATGTTTAGTCTTTTACTCCATGTTTCTCTCATGTCTATTATTTACTGATTTTCATTCCTTACATACTCAGTATATTATATGTACTGACGTCCCTTTTTCCTAGGGACGTTGCGTTTCATACCTGCATGTCCCGATAGACAGGTTGAGAGTCCTCTATGTAGGCTATCAGCTCAGTAGAAGGTGTTGGTGCACTCCACTTGCTCTGGGGTTGCTTATTTGGTCAGTATGATTAGGACATGTATTGATTGGTATGACGGGGCCTTGTCCCGACCTTTATGATACTTATGTACTCTTAGAGGCTTATAGACAGATGTCATGTATACAGATACTTGTGTGGCCTTGTCGGCCTATGTTTTGAGTTTACAAATAACCATGTTGGCCTTATAGACCCATATGTCACGTGTATAAGTTTCTATATCAGTTTGGGTCGTTCTATGTCGAGTATTCTCTCATGTTTATTTTATTTATCTCATGACAGACTTTCTGACTCATTTACCTATGATAGTATGACACGAAAGATACATTATGTTGGTACTCGGTTGAGTAAGGTACCGGGTGCCCGTAGCGGCCCATAGGTTTGGGTCGTGACAAAAACTAATGAGATAACATAATGTTATGCATCCATAATAGGTGAACTTGTATTTTCATAATCGATACCAGGCCTTTGTGAAAATTCTTTTGCAAAAAGGCATGCCTTATATCTTTGTATCTCATTTTCTCATTCCTCTTACATACAAAGACCCATTTATAGTCAACGGGCTTAACAATATTAGGTTTTTGGATCACATGCCTAAAAACTTCACGTTTCACAAGTGAATTCAACTCTAATTAGATTGCTTCTTTCCAATTTGGCCAATCGCGTCTTTGTTGACATTGTCCAACAGATTGAGGTTCAAGATCCGCACTGTCTTACATAACACTAGATGAAATATTATATGCAGCGACATAATCCACCACTATATCCAATTGATTAAAATTCATCTAATATCGATTATATTTATTGATAGTTCCTTATTTTCTTGAGTCTCAGGATCAGTGATTTCTTCATGAATCTCATAATTGGTTAAATCATGGATTTCTTTATGAGATTCTTTCGTAGTGTCATCTTGATAATTTATTTTTCTTTTTACAGTATTTCGATCCTTAGAACCCAATGGTATGCAACGCTTTAGGAGTTCTTTTGACTCATCAACTATGACACTAGAAGATTGTCCAACAGGGACATCAATACGGATTAGAACATTATGAGCAGAAATATGTGATTTTGTTATCCTATTAAGATCTGTAAACACATTTGGCCTTTGATTTGCTATTTTCTGCAAATGAATAATCTTTTGCACTTATTTTTCACAAATAGATACATGTGGATCAAGATGCGACAATGATGAATTTTTGCACACAATTTTCCATTTGGTTTCATCATTTTCTCCCCTAATTTTGGAAAAAATGTCTCATCGAATCGGCCATATGCAAATCGAGTAGTGAACAAATCCCCCATTAATGTTTTGAGGTAGTAAATAATGGAGAGCAATTCAAACCTAACATATATGCCTAACATTTTTTAGGATCCCATCTTTGTGCGATATGGCTGTGCTACAGGCACATATATAGCACATCCAAAAATTCATAAATGATATATATTAGGTTCATGACCCAAAACTAATTACCATGCGGAATATTTATGATAATTTATCATTCTGAGACGAACTAGAATTGTTGCATGAAAAATGGCATGACCCCAAACATAAGTGGAAAACCTCATTTTTATGAGTAACGATCTTGCTATCAATTGCAAACTTTTAATCAAAGACACTGCAAGGTCATTTGAGTGTGAACAAGAGCTACATAATGTTTACTTTCACCCTAATTGATAAGAAATTATTATTAAATTCTTGGGATGAAAACTCAGCAGCATTATCAAGTCAAATAGACTTAATTCGTTTATCGAGAAACTGTGCCCCTAATCGCATTATTTGTGCCATTTATTTTACAAATGCTAGGTTGCGAGATGACAGTAGGAATACATGGACAATCTAGCAGATGCATCTACTAGGAACATAAAATATCTAAACGACCCACTAGGTGGGTGAATAGGTCCAAAAATATCCCCTTCATAATAAAAAGTGTAAGGAAATTCATTATTTAAAAGACTCTTTAAATTTTTTATTGGATGCCCATTTGAGTTTTCTATAATTTGTCTCCGCATAATTGATATAGGATGTCCCAATCGATCATGCCAAAGTATAAAAAAATTAAAATCGGTAACCTTTTGATTTATGATAGAATGTGCCTCAACTGCACTAATTCTTGTCCAATACATGCCACAAGACAAATATTGGAACTTCTCGATATCCCTTTTTTGGCCAGAGACATTCTTGGTAATGATGAGCTATTCAAGACTATTCTCATTTATTGTCTCAATATTATATCTCTTTCGGCGGATATAGTTAAAAATCAACAAGTTCCTCCCGGATTTGGAGAAGAACATTGCATTATCTATGATAAGTATTATTTCCCTAGGCAAAGTTATAGTAGCTCTTCTAGAACCTTAAATTAAATTACTACTACCAGAAATTATAGTCACATATGCCTTACACATACATAAATGAGAAAAATATTCTCTTTAAATATTGTATATATCGTACATAAATAAATTAAATAAATATTTTTACAATTGAACTTTGATTCATAGAGATATCCATATTTGCTTCCCATGGTTTGACATACAAAAAAAATAGACAAAAAGAAAAAAAACAAAGTTAACTCAATGATTCAATAATGACTTCTTAATGCAATTTCGAGCAAACTCCGATTATGATAAAAACAATTACATAGCAAAATATAATGCACTTGTGCTTTACATTGAACGCCTTAATTGTCTTGAACAGTAAGGAAACACAGAGAAAAATGGATCCTTTAAAAATATACTCAATGACTTATTCAATTAATGTTCCAATAATCACTACTTCGAACTTTCTGTATGACACTTGTCACGACCTGAAACCCACTAGTCGTGATAGAACCTAACCCAACTTGCTAGGTAAGTCTAAAAACAATTACACAATTCTGATGAAGAAAAATAGGAACTCATTAAGTGAAATAACTGAACTTTTATACAATAATCCAAGGATTGGTAGTAAAAGTCATGACCCGCTAAGACTTAGATTTACAAAACCGGTATGAAAATAATTACAACATCTGTTTGGAATATACATGAATAGAATAAAACTTTGAAGCTACCAAGGACAAATACTAGCTATATCCAGAAAGCAGGTACACTACGATCCTCAATCCAACACTCACCACAAGAGATCCTAGCGTGAAACTTATCACCACCCTAATCTCCCTCCGTAGGATGTCATGATGGCACCTAGTCTCTAAGACTAGGTAAGCCTAACATACATGAAGAATTAACGCAAATGACAATAAAACTTCTAATTAAACCAACAACTATCATAAAATGACTACACAATACAACTGAAAATAACATTGTTTACCTCAAAAATGGTTTTAACAATTATATTTAATTTGTGGTTCTAAAAATATGTGATTTAATCTAATACTAGTTGATTATTAGGAAGTAATAAGTGCAAGTAAAGAAAATGAGATAAGCAAACCAAAGTCGTCAAGGAACCGGGGACCTCGAGCTCAGTAATATCGGAGACCTCGAGGGCAGCCTTTGGTAGTTAATAATGGATAATAAATGAAGGAAAATAAATGGAGAGCAGTAAATGAAGAACAATAAAGTTGTAGGACAAATTTGAGCACGTTAAATGAGAAAAATAGAGAATATTCTATTCTAGTGAATATTCATGTCCCTTACAAAATGATAGGGATCCCCTTTATATAGGAGGGGAGAATCCCAACATAGTACATGTCCAATTATGACAAAGAAATGCTATTGTTACAGCTGTATAACGGCTTAGTACGGACTTGTACTATCTCTTGTAGACCTTATCAACTCTAACCACGTGTTCTTGGGAGTTTCCCGCCTTTCCATGACGACCATCGATTTTTTATACTGACTCGAGGTATGCTGCGATGAGCCTTCGATATACTCTCTCGAGGGATGCACCTCGGGGTCGACCTTCAGATTCTGCTTTGAACCTCTCGAGATCGGGCTTGGAACGCTATAGAGGCCTTAAAATCATACTTCCCCGATTTTGATCGTATACAAATAATCCTCGCGTTTCTTAGAGTGAAATGATAAGAAATGATTTTGAATTCTTGGCTCTTCGATATTCGCCTCGTGACATCAGCCACATGTGGTCATCAATTGATGTGATAGAAAGGTTATACAGAGGCCATGTCGACACGGTTTTTGAAAAGCCCGCGAATCGCTATTGGCCGCCCTTTCAACTCCTCTAATACGCTTAGAGGACCCCTATAAATATTTCAATCCTTCACCTTTCATGCTTTTACCCTTTACAACATTTTCAAATCCTCATTAACAGTTTTCTTCTTTCATCCCTTTTCTGCACTCATTTCTTCGTCTGTTTCTTCTTCTTATTCTGAAACTTCACCATAGTCATGGCCAAAACTTCTAAGACAGTCCCTCAAAAAGAGAAAGACCCTTCTTCTTCACGCTCGTCTAAGAGCAAAACACCAGTAACCTCCCCTCCCCCCCCGTGTTGAGGAGTGTATCCCCGGGCCCTGTGAAACGTCATCTGATTTTAAGGTTGATAAGCCTTCTTTGGTAGCGGGCCGATGCGAGCCCATGTCTCGATATGTCAGTCTAGTAATAGATAACGAAAATGTGTAGGTCGATTGCCGTTGGGAGAAGACGATGCAAATGGAGATCCCTTCATTTGAAAAAGATATAACTACCTATAAAGCTGGCTTTCTCAGCGTATACACATATCCCTTCACCTTAGGTCCTGTGGACCCTTCTTCGCCACCAATAGATCCAGTGATCCTCAATTTTTGCCGACAATATTGAGTGACGCACGGCCATATCTATCCTTCTTTCTGGCGAATCGTCTATCTAATCAGATATTTTTCGAACATGGCCGAGGGGATGCCTTTCACCCTCGACCACCTGATTAGACTGTATATCCCTCGACTATATCGAGATAGCCTAATTATACTGCAGCATCGATCCTCGAAGGCGTTCTTTGCTAGCATCGACAGAGACAAGGACCGAGGGTGGATGTGCCACTTTGTTCGAATCAGGACCTCGGACCTGATCCCTGCCGAGAAGATGCCGTTGCCCGAGGAATGGAATATGAGTTGTGAGTGTCGATTTATCGAATATGCTTAGTTAATTGGGTGTTTTCTTTTCCCTTTTGAACTTGTTCTCTTCTGATGATGCAGCCGTTGAGTGGTATCCTGGTGCGGTCAAAGACCTCCCGAGCTGGGTACGACAATTATATTCTATTTCCCCATATGCTAAGCGCGTTTGGCGCGACTTGGCCAAAACCCGTTGGGAGGCCAAAAATCATGGTAAGTTTCTATCACTGTCGTATCTGAACTCCTTAGCAAGAGATTTCTTGGTGTTATACTTGATCTTTTGTGCTTATGCAGGCCTTGGTGAAGCCGTTTTGATGAGGTCGCCTCCACCTGGCGAAGTGGAGACCCAAAAACCCGCCAAAGATAAGAAGAGAAAGTAGGAGATGCCGGCGGAGTCTCCGAAACCAAAGAGAGTCAAAGCTCGAAATCCTAGGGATGATACGATGGCCTTAACTCTGGCAGCTGCTGAGAATCTTCGCGCTGAAGACGAAGATGATGACAATTTCCCACTGGTACTTAGGGGAAAGCGAAGCGTCGATGCTTCGAAGGCTGCCTAGCTGGAGACTACTGAGCCAGGGGTTGCCGATACGGTCCCACCTCAAGTTGAGGAGACCCTCGAGGAGGGTTTAAATGAGGTCCCTGAGCCGATCATCGACCAGGATACATCTTGTGCCGATGAGCACTTGGTCGGCAAATTCAGGGGACCAAGATTTGAAACTCTTCTAGGGAGAGAGAAGGCCCCGATTGGGGTTGTTAACATAGGTGATCCTCCGCCAGGCCTGTCGTTTTCTTCAGGACAAATACGGGATGCCCAAAACAGGGAAACTCCCGATGTGGGGGCATCCCAGGGAGAGGATGATATATTTGAAGATTATTTTGCCGGTGTTGAGGAGGAGCCTGATCTCGATGACCCACTTATTCTCGAGGAGGCTGAGAAACTCCTGAAACATGTAATAATACTTGTGCTTTTGAGTTTTGATTCTTGTTTTTCTAACTTCTTTCCTTTGTGTTATAGGTCGTGATGCTCTACAACGGGGCCTTCTACAAGTTACGAGATGAGTTGACTCGTTGTGAGGAGGAGTTTGGAAAGCTCGTGTCGGAGTCGAATGAGCTCAAAACTCTATATGCCCAGAGGGAAGAGGAGCTGAATAACCTTCGAGCAGGCTCGGAGAAAGTGCTTTGAGAGAGGGCCAACTTCATCAAACATGTAGCTTAGCCTTCGAGGGTTTGCTTTCCTTTTTCAAAACTCAGCGTTCAATAATTTGACTTGGTTTTTGCAGATCAAGAAGAAGGATGACCTAGCGGGGCAACTTCGGGAAGAGATTGTGGCCAAAGATGCTGAGATCCTCGACCTGAAGCGCAACATGGACAGCATGTCCTTTGAGAAGGACACTCTTCGAGAGAAGCTAACCTCGGCCCAGCATCTTCTTCAAGATTCGAAAGAGGAGGGCCACAAATATAAAGCGCTTCACGCTGAATCGGCGGTCGCGCTATCCACAACCAAGTATGAGGCCGACGCACTTATATCCTCGTACCGAGAAGGTGCTGCTACCGCAAATGCTCAAGCCAAGAAGATATCTGAAGAGGCCGAGCTCAAGCTGACCCGCGCCCTCGGGCATGCTCGATAGAAGTTTGAAGGCAGGATTTCGAGGAAGTGCATGCCAAGGGTTTCGATCTCTCTACCGAGACCGAGGAAGCGAAGGACTTAGAAGAAGAGTCGGCAACACTGATCACTTCCAATGAGGGCTCTGCTAGCAGCTCGGAGAGCAGTGAAGATGAAGACTAGGCCCTTTTTCGTTCTTTTTATTTCTTCTTGTTTTGGGTAAGGGCACCGTGTGAGAGCTTTGTAAATGCACTCGTGTAAATACGTATTTCGGAATACAAATAATCTTCCTGTTTCGGTTTTACTTCGTATCGATGCCTTCGATGTTCCGCCTATGTGTTTATTCAAAGTTCGGGTTCGAACTTAATTTCAAATCCTTCGAGCTTGTCCTTGGCGTAACAGAGACCCTTAAAATAGGGCTTCTTTGATTTTAGTCACATACCTTTCTGAGAAATGATTGGTAAGAAAATAATTTGACTTCTCGATCCCTCGAGGCACCGTGTAGTGATGTCATTCTTATGACGTGACCGTGAAGTGACCAAAGTGGCCCGTCGGTTCGTTTCCCCAAAAGTCATAATTGCTTCGTCAGAGCTGGTTGGCTATCAACATTATTGAATAGTCGCTGCTTTTCTCTTATATATACTTGCTTTCCATCTTATTAAGAGTTTTACCGCTTTGTGCAACAATCTTCCTCTGTAGAGTTCCTTTCCTCCACCATCTCAACCGTATCAGTTTAAAGCTTTCGCTGGCGTTTTCATCTCCCCTTTCTTGTTTTGAAGATATCATGGCTACCATATCCAAATCTGTTCATCAAAAAGAGGAAAGCTGTCACGACCCAACCTATGGGCCGCGACAGGCACCCGGTACCTTATTCGACCGAGTACCAACATAACATATCTTTTTTATCGTACTATCATGGGTAAATGGGCCAAAAGGGCTATCATGAAATAACTGAAATAAAACATAAGGGAATCCTAGACATAGGATGACCTAACATGATATAGAAACTTATACATGTGACTTACGCGCCTATAAGGTTGACATGATCATTTGAAACTCAAAACATAGGCCAACAAGGCCGTACAAGTATCTATATACCTGAAATTTGTCTACAAGCCTCTAAGAGTACATAAACAACATAAAGGTCGGGACAGGGCCCCGCCATACCAATCAATGCATGTCCCAATCATACTGACCAAATAGGCAACTCCAGAGCAAGTGGAGTGCAGCAATACCTTCCGCTGAGCAGATAGCCTACTAGGAGGACTGTCAACCTATCTATCAGGACCTTTGGGCATGAAACACAGTGTCCCCAAGAAAAAGGGATGTCAGTACGAATAAAGTACTGAGTATGTAAGGAAGAATAACATAACTAAGAACAGTAATGTAAAATGATGTAGGAGATACAACCTGTAGCATCTGAGTGCCTCTGAGAGATAGTGACATGAAATGCGTG